>JAYMSP010001306.1:0-33563 GCA_036897095.1 Plantago elongata
TTATTATACCCAGCGAACTAGACAAGTACTCTAAGGCAGGTAGAGCTCGCCACTCTACTCTACTTTCTAGCAACTCCTCTTGACATTTAGTAGTATGGCAATCTTCTTAGAAGAAGACGTGCATCATCTAGTAAATAAATCGAAATTCTGATGACTGTTTTTTTCAGAAAGTCATGCATCTATCCAATGCCGGACGTGCTGAATCTGCGAAAAGTCTTAGAATTTAAGGATCTCCTTTAAGAACCCAGGGCGTGAAATCCGAAGCAAGCGAGTAAGTAAGCAGTCTAAGAAAGGTAGAACTTACCACTCTATTTTCTAGAAGACGCACAATTAGACGAATTTAAAAGCTCTAGGGAATCTCTTCTGTACCCATCATCTCTCATCTTATAAGTTACTAATATGATCGTAATTCCTCTAAGAGAACACTCGCAAAAGACTAGCAAGCCATATAGCCAGCGCGCACATTTCTAGAAGAGAGCACTTAGCCAATGCCTTCTTACAAGAGACTCGCCCCCTCTTGTGCTCTTCCTGTAAGTGAACTGAACCACAAGTTGACCAGCTCTCTAGAATGAAGTACAATAACATAGCAGATACCTTTAAGAAAAAGATTCTTGTCGATCCCGAAACCAGTGTCCAGTTCTTGCCAAGCTACTGTTTATTCTCCCGCCCGTCTTAGTATTAGTAATGTCAGATTGGACGCAGAGCACGTAACAGGGTAGCTCCTGATGGAAGCACATATTGAAAAGGAGTGTTAAGTCTACGCTGGAATCAGTGATCTTGGCGCCTAAATCAAGGTAGCCTCTACAGGGGCAGAAGCCGTTTTTCTTTTTGGCAGCATTTTTCCTCTTTTGGAGTTTCTAGCTACATAGAATACAGCGGAGTCACTAGCCAAGGAAGTAGTCAGTTTGGTTCGCGCAGATGCAGCTTTTGCCTTTCCCTTATTTTCTCTATTTGGTTCTAGGTGGATGATACCCTACTTTTGGCAGTAGCTTACTAAGTTAACGGAAAGCACAAACACAAGACTACGGCAGTTAGTATCAATCTACTAGTAAGAAGAAGCAGCTGAACGATATCAAAAGTCTGAAAGGATTCCCGTGTATAGCAGATGTGAGTTAATAAGACATAAAAGTTCATGTCTAAGCAGCACTAGAAATAGAATGTACTGAGAAGCCGAAGCGTAGTGTTGATTCGCCAACCTTCGGGAGCTACAACGTCTGGCGTCAATACCAAGGGGCAAGGATGATGTGCAAATCTAGGTAGACAGGAGGTGAAAGTATTGGTTTAGCTTTCCGTCGAGGTGAGAAGCCTCAAGTCGGAGAAAAGTCGTTCGGTATGCATAGAATCTTACGCATATTAAAGACGAAATTATATGCTTTTCACTGGGCTATCAAAGACTTCATAACTTAGTTAAGCGTGAGATACCTTGTATTCTCTACAAGAAACTCTTAGAGGTATATTTTGGGCGCTTTAATGCTTTATAGAAAAGCGCTCTATTAAGGCTATACCTCCCTCTTTACTTTTTCTATTATTTAGCCAAAGGGTATATAGTACTATAGGGAGAACAACACTTGACTATTATTTATTATAGAACTTATGTACTTAAGCACACTCTTGCTCTTGTATAAATAAGATATAAATTAATAAGGATGCTAAAATATAATTACGTAATAAACCTGCACCCCTTATTATATTTATATAGAAGAGTTCTCTAATAGATTATTTTATAAGCAAGGTTTACTAAGAACTCTAAGGACATCCTATTATGTAAAAGTACTCGAGGTATAAGCCCCTCTTGTTAAGTATACTAACATAGTTAAGACACCCCCTAAGTCATACACTCTATTTCTTGATAGTAATTCCTAAGTTATTTAAGTAAAGACTATAGTTCTAGCTTATTACTAAGTCAATTATTAATTAAATCTTCATTATTAAGTTTTTTATGAATAATAGCGAGCTTGCACAAGACAAGTGCCTTTTAGAGTATTAATAAAAAATACCTTACACTTAATAAGGATGACCAATTCCTACTATAAGTTAAAGATATAGGGCACCGGGGGACTAATAGGCTTTATAATATACTTTCTTTTATCTTAAACCAATACTAGAAAATACCTTAATTATCTAAAGCTTCAATAGTAAACTTCATGTAGTATGTAAATGCACCCTTGCCAGTTATAGTAGAAAGTGCTATTTTATACGCGTTTATATTAATAAATATCATATTTTATAAGTAAACGTAATTGTTTCTTTAGAAATAAGAAGACTCTCTTGCATAAACATAAGTATTCTAAAGGTCAGTGACCCTCTTCTATTATTTTAGGATAGGAGTGCCTTATCTCTTTAAGCTCTTATATTTAAAATTCTAGACTATATAGCTCTATTTTAAAAATCTATTACTTAAAAAACATCATTAAGTGACTTAAGTATAATGGACAACTCTCTAATATATAAAAGTACATAATCAGTAATATAAGAAAAGAATAGCTTACTATTTACAATCATTTGTCAGGGAGAGAAGTACTTAGTTATATAGAGAAAAACATACTTACCTATCTTAATGACTTGCTTAGATAGAGTACTTTATGTATTAGAGAGCTCACTATACATGACTTATAAATAAAGGGAAAGGATTACCTTAGTAGAATATATTGTGCTAAAGTATTATCTAATTTTGCAATCCTTTATACTTAAGGAGTTTTTTCTTTGTTCTCTAGTTACTGACATAGAGAGATGTCTATACTTACCCTTTAGCAAATACGCTAGTCAAACATATGATAAGTACTTTAACCTTACTAGATTAGAGAGAACTCTGTGTTATAAAAAAATTAATATTATAAGTACTAAGCTAAGTAACCACCATTTACACTAGTCATGTAGGAAAGAAAGCGTAACCATTTCTACTTCATATTTATTAACGAAGGGCAAGGATTCCAAAGTATAAATATCTATGAAATATTACGTAATAGGTTCAACCCCTTCTTGTTAAAGCAAGAGTGATAAGTACTCCCTTCTTCACATTATACTAAGAGGTTGCCCTCTAAAACATTTGTAGTTATATAGATTACTTAGAGAGTTTTTAGATACTTGCCCAATAGATTTACTCTAAAAACGAGAGCTTAAGATTCTAATATTTTATATAAAAAGAAAGCATACTTGTAAGGAGTTATTTACCCTTATCTTTGTCTTAGTAGGGACTTATAGAATACAGTAGTTGAGCAAGCCTCTTCCTTTATCAATGCTTTCTGAGAGAGAATACTAGACTACTTACATTTCTTAAGCCTTTTGAATAGCTAAAATATTTTAGATTATACTATTGAGTTACTTAAACCCTCCTTTCTAAGCATGGCAAGCCCCTTTAAAAGTGTGCGGTAATATCTCCTATAAAAGTTATTCACCTATCTTTTTTCAAGAAATATTTTATTTATTAAGGTTATCACTTAAGTATACTAGGAAAAATACTCCCTTATTAGCCAGACAAGCATGCCGTAGAAAAGGAGATTACAAATAGAAATTCATCTAATCACATGAATAACCGCACAATTTAATTCCTAAAAACTAAAGCAAGTATTTTTAAGTTTTAGTAATAGATTTCTATAAAATAAATATAAAATATGGTAAGTGTAGTTCAAAAAAGATAAGAGTTAGTAAAGTTGATAACGAGGAAGAAAACTTAAGTTAAGGAATTAAAGAGGAAATGTAGTACTTTTTGTATGTTAGTATGAAATATAGATAGATAAGTTCATCGCACCTATTAAGGCTGTAAAAAGTACTTATTCGTTACCTGGTAAAATACGGATTGGTTATAAAAAAACTGACAAAGAGTAGGTATGCTACTAAGACATGTATAAAGGTTTTCTCTAGTAAAGTATACTACACTATGACTGTTATATAAATATCCAAACTATGATATGGCTTCTAAATTACACCTTGTATCCGAATGACTTTTTATTTATAAATAATCCTATTGTCTTGGTTGGATTCTAATATTTTTTTCTGAAGATCACTTAGGTGTGTTATAGTTTTATTTCTTCTGTTTTGTCAGAAAAATTAATATTTGTAAAAGATCTCTATAGTGTCCAAAAAGCTAGAAACTAAAGATGAATAGAAAACGGGACAATATTACTAGAATCCTACATAATTTTGTTGTTGGTATAAAGAAGTAGAAGAAATACTCTATTTATTACGCTTATATAATTAAGTAATATAAATTGATAAAGACCTTTCCCCTACTCTTGGTCAGGAATGTTTCTTTATGCTTATTTATGATATATTTTTTAGTTTAATAATCCCCAGAAATACTTAATTTCTACTAAATTGCTAAATTAGTTTACAAAGAACATTATTAAAGAAATAATGACCTTGTGAGTGAACTCGACTTATTATTTATTGTATTATAAACTTATTATATCTTAAATTAGATTATTATTATTGTATACTACATATAAGAATTTCCCTATCTATGTGTTGTTTACTCTCTGCCTAAGTTTATAAAGCTAACTACGAGATGCTTACTGATTATCATAATTGTTTATGCCTAGTACCCTAATCCATACTAGACTCGCACTTAAAACTGTTATGTGCTTTAACACTTAATATAAATATTACATGCTTAAGGATAAAGGTATAAAAATCAAATTAAACTTTCATAAAGATTATACATTCATTTTTTATATCATATCTAGGGTATAAATTCTTAATACTCAGATAAATACTAAACTTAGCATAACAAGGTATGAACACAAAAATGGTACTAACCAAAAGATTTGTTGTTAACCTGGGTAAGAAAGAGCCTAAACTACAAAAAAGTTTTCCCTGACTTTACCTTTATACTTTATAAGAGCCTATCACTCTACTTATGTACTTTTCACTTCATTTGGTACACTACCCGCTAAGGATGTACTTATACTACATTTTTTTGTACTACTCTTTATAGTTTATACTGGATTACCTAGTATTTCTCCTAAACCTAAATAGGACTCACAGAAATGAATACATAAAACCACTCTATTCTTATATAATTTCGTAGCGTAAAAAATATTTGTGGCTTGCTTTCCTTAGTTATTGTTGTACTACATTAATATTCATTAAGGAACTCACTACTATGATAGAGAAAGAATATAAAAGCGAAGTATAGATAGAATACATATCAACTTTACAAATATTTTAGTGATCGAGCAAAAAACAGTAAACTAACTAGTAATGTAAGTCGGAGTCATTAAAATTATGTGAAGTATAAAAGCGTGTTACTAAGTTGTTTAGGGCGTATAGACTAAAAAGGCTATAACATATAACAATAAAGTGTTTGACCTAGACTTTCTTCTAGCAGTGCTTACATACTTAGGTTATACATATAACTATATTCAATAACGTACTCTAATCGATTCTATAGGTTTAAACATACTAACTTATTAGAGTCTTAACGAAGTGCTTTGTCGTAAGGTAATACAAAATAACTTTATACTAAGTTAATAGAGAGTTAGCTTGTAACTTAGACAACAGGTATTTAAACTCAACTCACAGTAGGAAAAAAATCTTCTATTATTTATTATATGTTCTTCTATACCAGGATAAGATATATAATTAAACACCAAACAAAGTACGCATGATGACTACTATAAATTAAATTATTACTGAAGTAGATATAACACTCTATAAACATAGAATTATTTACTAATATAATTCCTTAGAAAATACTATAAGGGAAACTCTCTTTTTATAACTTCTTAATACGTTTCTGACTGACCAGACTTTTTTTTAAGCATAATTAACTCATTCATTAAAGTAAAATACTAGAATTGGACATGTAAAGTACTATGATATAAAAGACCTTATAACAAGAATTTATGCAATACATAACATATTCAAGGAACTCCTCCTAACTATAAGAACCTAATTGGACTTATAAATGATCTTCGAAATAAAAGTAATTAAATATTCTATAGTATACGAAGTGTATTTTACTCTATATCTACTAAGATTTATTAAAAATAGTAAAGAACTACTACATATACTACAATGGCTACAAAGTTCACTAAGTAAGAGGTTGCTACTATGTATATATAAACACTAAAGTATAATTCTTTAGATACATAGATCTTACTACAAGTGCTTATTATACTCTATCCATGCACTTTTTTAAAAATATAGAATGTTCCTAAATTTATGGTATACTCTATAGTGACTAAAGGGGTAAGGTATATAAATCCAGTTAGAAGTAATCTAAAATGCTTACATTTTGTTTTTTGCAAAAACTCGGGCATAATAGTAAGGTTCTAAAAATAACTAAGAACTGTAGAAGTATTCATGAGTAAGATAGCTTAGATATATCTATACTTTATAAATAAAGTACTTATGTCTTTGTTTTGTCTCATATCATAACCAAGTTCTCGTCTTTTTTTTTTTAGTTTCTTATTTAAGTTCTCTTACGCACTATGATAATACCTTCACTTCGTTTTCTAGCTTGCATATAATAATTGGGTCTTCTCTAACAATCCTATATTTCGTTAGTACAATTAAAGTTATATAGATATGTCTTTTATATTGGATTTTAAATCTATCTACATTTAAGTACTTCACTATAACAACTACTAAAGCGTATTACTAAATTACTTAATAGAGGGACACCTTAATACACAACACAAGTACGCATAGATTATTTGTCTGAATAATAGTTTCAAAGAAATTTTAGGCATTGGTAAGAGTAAACTTATATAGAGAGATTAGGAAGTTTCCTATAGGATTTTACTACAAGGTGTGCAGCTAGTTTACTAATTAGTGGTTCTTCTTTTACTTTTAAAAGGGCGCTAGGTATACTCTAGACTATACTAAGTAGTCTAATATACTCAAGAGGATAGTTAAGACTCAAGCATAGTTTATATGACTAGTACTCTATGACATAAGGTACTCCATGAAGTGATATAGCGTAACTAATTTACAATTGAAAAAGGACTTTCTCTTTCTTCTATAAAAAGAGTACTTCTCCCTTCAATATATAGTAATCCAAGTGTTTACTTTATAAAGTTTATAAGATTCACTAATTATTCGTTAAAGTGGGACTTTAATAGAAGCTTATGACTTAGGAAAACTTAATTTATATACGAGTCACAAACTACCCATTTAAGGTGCCTTTTACTTATTATACTTATAGTACTTTATTAATATAAACATGGGGAATAGCTAGTGAATATAATTATTTATCTTAATTCTAATAATTAAATTATGAGTAAGAAAGTATTTCATTAATGCAATAAAATCTTTTTAAGCTAGAGTAAATTAAGGGTGAATACCCTCTCTTTAGTATAGTTCTATTTTATATACAAAGTAATTAAAGTATTCTCCTAATGTAAGTTCTTCTGTAAAATTATACACAACTATAAGGGTAAAGGAAAGCGTCTTTTCTCAATACTTTATCTTTTATTATAATAAAAGAAGAGATCAAGTACACGTAGTATATCTTAGACAATTCTTAATTTAAGTAAATAAGTCTAAGTCATTTTTTATAATCTTATTAGTATTCTGCAGTTACTTGGCAAAGTCTAAGAGTATATTTAATTTGATGGGCAAGGGGGCCGCTATCTTCTTTTTTGGTATACATACTAGTTACTAGAAATGCTTTTGTAAATACTGTCTTACTACATCTTTTTCTAAAGTGTTTGCTACAGGAGTTACTATTAATAGTAACTGACCCACATTTTATTTTCCTTTTTCACTTACAATTTTACATTAGGTACAAGAAGGAGACTGCCTTTGCTCACTATATAAGTTGGATATTTTAAAGAGGCATACTAGAGGTAATAACTATTAAGGCTCAATTATTATTCTATTACCAGTACTCTAACATAAGAGGGCACTCTAAGTCTTTATTTAGTGTATAAGAGAAGGACTAGTAAAATAACTTAAGGCTTTAGTAATTATCAAAATACTTATATAATATAGAGCATACTTAAATGCTCTCTTTCCTATATAAGAAGGATCCTTACTAACTCTTGGGGTGGGGCAAAGTTTCATCTGATTTTTAATTATTTAAAAACTTTATCACAAAATTATTGTAATTGAGACAGTTCTTAATAGAATATAATAGCGTAAGAATTACATTTTTACTTATCTATTTAAGGGTTATGAGGGAGGTAGTTACATCTCTTTACTTAAAAAGATTGCTTAAAATTTATAGTAAAGCTTATATACTAGATACTAGCACACTTCTATTTAATTATTTCATTGTACTGGGTGTTAGTGAGTTAAGATGCACCCCATTAGGGGGTATACTATGAAATAGTTAAGGGTTAAACTATCATAAAGATACGTAGGAAGGAGCACTCTTATACTCTGCAGTTAGTTATTTTCTTTCCTAGTTTATCCATAGTTTATTAAATTTTTAGATAATACTTAAATACTTTAAATAGAAGTATAAAGGATACACGCGCCTCTTCTTATTAAGCAAGCAGTTATATTTTTTATAAGAATAAGTATACTCTTCCTCCTATTATATCTATCTTTTAGATCTATTATAGAATTGCGCCTATAATAAATAAGCAAGTATAAAGCTTTTAAGTACTCATGACATAAAACTAAAATATTATAAGGGAAAATAGTAATAAATCATTTTATACTTGCAAAGTCTTGATTATACAAGTAGTGCACAGTATATTCTTCCCATTCAAGGGACAGGCTTTACTTTTTGGGCTAATGATAATAAAGATACCTAACCCCATCCATATCTATTTATAAAAAGTACACCAGAGTTTCCCTCTAACTTACACTAAATAATAATCATTTAGATAATTTGATAATACTCTCAAACTATTCTAAGGGCACTCTTAATTAGAACAAGACTCTTTTTTATAGTATATATAATAGGAAAATGACCCTGCACATGATAGAAGAACACATTAGAACCCTTAAAAAGAGCACTGTAGGAGGCTACATGCATTCCTTGAATTCTTTTTAGAAAAATGTATTCCCTCTAAAGTATTTAGCATAGTTTTTTATAAAAAAGTACTGGTTATTAACTAAGTCTAGTGTTAGAGTACCCCTTCACTTAGAGGATATCTTTTTATGTTATGTTAGATAAGAGTATGCCACATCCCTTTAAATTTATAGGAGAGTATACATAAGTACTTAAAAGAGGAATAAAATGCTTGAAATAGACTTTGTGTAGTACATCATAGATGTATCTTTAAAGATTTTTTTATGTATAAGATCTAGTCTTACTAATTATTTATTTAATAATAGGGAGAGTGTACACTTACTTTTTATAAAAAAGTAATTCTATAATAATCTATTATTTAAGTACTTTCTCATTACTAGGTATTCCAATAAATGCTTAAGGAGGGAATCTTTATATACCCTTTTCAAATATGAACTAAGATATAAACCTTCTCTTACATATTAAAGTATTTATAATAGAGTAATATCTATAAGCAACGCATTTACGAGAGATTATTAGTGTCTCTTAAGATAATTTAGGCAATATTTCTGAAGTCTTGATTATTAACTAATTATAAGGAAAGCAACCTTTTATTTCTTGCTTATTTAATATAAGAGATGTTTTAATACCTTCCTAAAATGGATTTTCTAAGCTTCTTCTAAAGATGCACTACTTCATTCACAGGGAATTTCCTGTAGAGTCATTTTAAATCCATTCTTTAAGGCATAGGATTAAGTAAATATTCTAGTTATGCTTATCATTAAGTACTTCACTCTTTTAATTATATCTTCTTGAAGAAGGTATTAAGAGATAAGAAGGAACTACTCTCCTACAGCCCTGGTTACTTTTATTATTGTGAGAAGTATAGTATAGGCTCCTTTAGTAAGATATCTAATTTACTATATGAAAGGAGGGGTACTAGCTCTTAAGTCTAATTCATTTAAATGCTTCATTAAAAAGATATTTGTTATAGCGGGATTAAAATTATTAAAATTTAAGTAATGATCAGTAATATTATTTCCTGGGAAATAAAAAGGGAAGTATATCTTTTCTCCAAAGCGCAGGTATTTGTTAGGGTACTTTTCCCTTACATAGTTTTAATTATATTAAAGTATAACTTTATAATATAAATATAGTGTAATAAGGGATTCCTTTTTAATAAAGCACAGAGTTACATAGGAAATCAAGAGAATAAGACTTATCATTTTGCTCTTTTAAAAACTCATTAAGGGTTAAGCTCTCTATGTTAATTTTTAAGTACTTATGAATATAAGTAACTAAGAAGTTCTTACATAAGTGCTACTTACTAGTAAATAAAGGGTAGAGCTTCCTTTTACTATAACTCTTTAAGAGAGCAAATGAAAGTGTTTGCTATAATATAATTATATCCTATATAAAGAGAGTACTCCTAGCCTGGTGAGGCATTTAGAGGGTAGTACGGCCTTTATTTTTATAAAAATAAGATAGAATGGGTTGTTTCTTACCTAATAATTTATTAAATAAACATGTAATAGCACAAGAATATATTTAGTAACTTAGTCATTACTGTATCTAATAAGTAGTGTTCCTTACTAACATTTTTATAAAGAGTAATTTATGTTTCCTTTTTAATAAATGTTAGTTCTTAACATAAACGCCCTCTTAAAACGATTCTATAGCTTACGAAAGAAGGGGGTTATAGTTATCTGACCCTAGTCAAGTACTAGTTATTAAACAAGAAATAAGTTATGGATTATGCACTTCTTCCCAGAATAAATGTGCCGTAAATGGAATAATTCTCTAGAAAAGTATTTTAATAAATATAGCATGTTTTAATAAGGAGCACGTTCCTTCTCTTTAATATACAAGTCATTACTTTTAATACGTGTGACTTAAGCATGCACTTTATGGAGCACTATTACTAAAGAGTAGGGGAGTCTTATCTTACTCTTCTTCACCAAGCAGTGAAACATTATTTAAAGAGGTGTAGTTAAGGAGGTGTTTTCTTATATTTTATAGAACTTATATTTATTAAGATTAATTATGAGTCACTAATAATTGTAACTTAAGTATGTTAGATAAAGATAGCTCTTCCTCCTCTAAGCGTTCTCCCCTAGAGTTATCACTTAAAAATTCAAAGTAAATAGAGACTCTTAGATGTACGATATATTTTATGAATAAATATATTGCTATAACAACTAGATAATTGAGAGCATTATATAAGGGAGTCCTCTTTATTAAAATGACTTACTCTCTAAGTATAATTAATTATAAGGCCTAACTATATTTATAACTGTAGAAAAGTCTTTACCCTTTCTCATAAATATGGGTATTCTAAGACATAAGTATAACAATATGTCTTCACTCTTGGCAAAATAGAAAGGAATTTTTAAAGAAAGGTGCAAGATAAGGGAACTCTCTTTCTATAAAACTTATTTATGCAGTATAATTAAGATAATTATTACTTAATGAGAGCAAAGAATCTATTATAAAGACTAGATAAGCGCATACATAAATATGTCTTATTAACTCTCGTAAATTAAAAATCTAAATATATGGGAACTATGGGTACTAAGGAAAGCGCCTTTTAGTCTTACATACTTATTAGAACATATTTACGTTACCTAGCGTATTTTAGTACATGAGATAGTTTACCCATAGACAGTTACTAATATATATATATATATATTGGTAACTGAGGAGGAAAGTAAAGGCAAAGGTATCCTACGTAATCCCTATTTATTAAAAACTATATTAGTAGCACACTTTTATAATAAAGCGAAAGGGTATCCTAATTTATTTATCTAAGATAAATAAATTAAATCTTGTATAAAGCATCTTCTTCTATTTTATAAATGGTTAACTCCTCTCTAATAAATATTAGTGGGGATAGATACATACAATTAAATCTTGTATAAGTATAGGTCGATATTATATAAATGAAAATATAGTATAAGATAATAGTATAATATACCCCTTGTGCATACCATAGCATAGAATAGGCTAAACCACAAATGAGCTTAACATGTTTCCTTGTCTATATCCTATAAGAGTACTTAATACACTATACAATTTGTGAGTTATACCTGCCCTCTTGTCTTACCCTTTGAATCATTACTCACAAAGTTGTTTGCCTTTCTCTTACATTTTATAGTATATTCCCTTGCTAAATACAAGAAAAGCTGAGTCTTATAACACGAGACATAATCTAGCACAACTATGTCTTAGTGTTACTAAGTAGAGGCCCTATAAAATATATATATTTTATTTACAACAAATAAAGAAGAGTTTGTAGATCCAGTAAGTACTCTATTTTATAAGACTTGTTTCTATAATATAAAGTAATAGATGGGTATATTTCACTTCAGGCACGCGCAATCCATGGAATACTTAGTAAGTAGTACTCCAAAATATAAAATTCTAGTGTGTTACTAACAAGTATATGCTACCTACGAAAAATGTTATACTTACAATTTATAGATTAATATTTAACCTTAATTAGATAAGAGAATAAGGGAAATCCTTTTTTATAATACCTATTCAACTAAAGTTCTCTTGCTTATCTAACTCTGAATTTTTAAGTGGATTAAGTATAATCGTTAGATAGGAAAACACAACAATACTGTAAGTGCTACTTAAGTATATGCTTCGTAAAAAGAATAGGAAACTCATAAGTTATTACTGGGTTTCTCTCTTCCTTTCTTAAAGTAACATGAATGCCCTACGTACTTCTAAACAACCTCACACAGAAATTTATAAATAGAAATACATGTGAATAGTGGATGAAACCCATGTATTTCTTAATAAATTTGAGGAAGAACTGTTAAGAAATTACTCACGTAGATACTTTATATATCTTTATCTAAAAAGGTGTATTACATTACTTTCAGGATATGGATATGATAATAAAAGAGAGTCATCCAATCATAAAGCTAGACTTAAGTGCACAGAAATTTATAGTATTGGACTTCATATTTTTTTCTCGAATCAAATGAATAATCCTATACTCCTCCGAAGATACTTAAGAGCTTAAAGTAAAAGTTCGAAAAGATTTTGCGATGCCTAAGTTCATTTATAATACCTCTAATAGGTTCTTTGCTTACTAACAAAAAAGAAGAGATTGTGCAAACACTCTAGATTAGTCCTATATTATCTAGAGTATAGATAGAATGCTGGTTTTTTTGAATATGACTAAATGATTCCTAACAAAAAGCTAGATATACTATTCACTATAACAAGTGAATACCACCATTACTATAAGCACTATAAATAACAAGATTACTACCAAAACTTTTATAGTATAGTGAATTTGATTGATACTTAATAAAAAGTGAGTCAAGTATTCTATGCTGTGTGCTCGAGAAGTGCTTACTGGAATTTTCTCGGAGGATAACTAAAATGGGTGCATGTAATGTATGGAATTTTATGTATTTCATAGAGCTTACTAAAGAGTGTCCCTGAGAAAAAGTAGTTTAATGTATTCCTAAGATTTCTCATAAAATAAAATAGACAGAAGAACATGTTTCATTCAAGTGTAGACTATAGAAAAGTCTACATACATAGTTATATAGCCTATAAATATAGAGCGTGCAGCTAAATAAACTATAAATTTATAGGAAGTATATAATTAGGAACTGGTAGTGTCCTAAAGAGTACTCTAAGAAAGCCTTGGTCTAAGTGAAGTTTTTTTACTAAAAAAGGTTACTAAATACTAAATGGAATTCTAAAAAATAAACAAGTCTTCCCCAGGTAATTTAGTAGAGCATACTTTTCTACATACGTAAGCCTTTCACTAAGGGAAGCATGTAATTTTCTGGATTTGCGATAGTAGCTATCTAAAAATGTGACTCGACTTTTCCTTAGGGGGCATGATTCTTTTTCAGTTTTTTTATCTTACTTTCATGCATACAAAGTATCGAAAAATACTAAAAATTAAAAATAGACCATAAATTTATGCGTTTACGAAGGAAAGTAAACTTTTATAGGGGGAACTTGCCAAAAGCGAGAGAGTAAACTTTTCTAAAAGCAGAAAGGAGAGACCTATTTTGTAAAAGTTTCATTCAGCTTTAGGGGTAAAGTAGTAAATCATAATTCTATTAGGGAGTCCATTCAAAAAGGATATGTCGAGGGGTTGACCCCATGTGCATATGACCAATCACGAAAAGTGAGAAAGCTCACGCTCGTAAGCAGTCAACTTGATGTTTTATGAATTCCTTTCCTAAGCAAGATCCTAGAAAAGTGAAAGTTGGATGCTAGCTATGGTTGATAGTAGTAAAAAAAGCACTAAAATAGGAGAATAAGAAGATTTTAGTCAATCTACGGCATGCTCTCTTTAGTAGTCAGTTTGGTAAAAAAAGAAACATATGAGTGTTCTATAACACAAAAGATATTTTTATAACACACTCCAAAACCAGGTAGAATCCTATATTATAATCATTATATATAATCTTATCCTTGCGAACTAAAAGTAGACCTATCTATTATAATTTGAAATACTAGTATGGTGCTCTTAATTTATGACTAGAGAGATCTCGCTTCTTTACGGATGAAAAGATAATAAATAATAGACTTCCTAGACTCGTACATAATAAATTTGCGCGTGGATAGTGGATAAAAAAGGAGGGGCCTAAATTTTTTAATAAAGAAATATACTATATAATTTGTAAGTACTCCCAGTTGAAAATAAAAAAGTTCGTAGCAAGGAGTTGTCTTTCTTATAAAATTATATTAAAATGATCTTTTTCTTATATATAGGAAGTCCCCTTAGGTTCTTTACAAACTAAACGATGTGTGATAACATTTATTATTCTATGGATTATTTACTACTATAAATACATAGCAAACCCTATAAAGTTCTTACCCCTTCGCTAAACGCCTTATTACTACATGTTTAATACAATACTTTTTGCAAAAAGCAGTTTTATTTATTTAAAATTTTTAATATACATATTTCGGAAGTAACGAATCAAAACCTAATTATACAAGTTGCATAGCGCAAAAATACGTTGAACTAAAGAATCGTAAACTAGATAAGACTTAATTAATAAATACAGGTAAATATATTCTATTGTAGTGTAAGATTACTAAACCCTTTGTTAGACATGGCTTACTATTTCCTTGTTGTCTTAGTTCTCGCCGAATTAAGAAAACAATAAGCTTGGAGTTGACTTACTACTCTATATTTATAAAAAATACGAAAGAAACGTACAGGTTGGAATACCCCGTGTCATAGTATTAGTATGAATATCACTCTTTATTTGCCTAAGGATAGAGTATTTTATACTTATAGACTTTTTCTTTTTATAGTAGTATCTATTATATTTTTCTATAACTTATATATAATACGGTAAGTATCTGTTGTAGGAAAGAAATAGTCTATTTACTAGATATTCCAATGCCAGTTTCTGTTCTTCCAGAGTAAACTTTGCCTAAACATACATAGTAAATAACTCCTAGCTAGACCCTAGTTTCAATACAGACTTCTATATAAATGTCTATTCGTAACGTTGCCTATTAAAAGGATTGTAAGAATGTATTCCTTTCTCTGTTTATAGGACCTTTATAGTATTTCATTGATGGGAGACTAAACTCAAAGGGGAAGTCATTCTCTCCAAGCTAGCGTGGTAAAAGATTCTTCATGTATAAAAAAGTAAGTTTATAATAACTATATATAGTGTAATACTCGGTTACACCTAATGTTGTAATAGTTTAGCTAAGTTTCAATAGCGTCCTAGCTCTTTCCGTTTTATTTTTTCTATGCGTGTTGAAATAACTATTCTATACTCTTTAACTTAAGCACATACCATTTACTTCTTTTTATAGATAAGTAAGCTTTCTCCTTATGTTATTATAAATATCTCCGTAGAGTCTACAATTCGTTACTTAGTTCCTTATTTAGAATTAGACTTATTTTTAGAATGAAAAGAACATCTTAGAGTATCCCAGAATGAAGGGTATCTTGTATAGAGTCGTCACAAAATTAGACTTTCTAATATAATAGAATTGTACTTAGTAATATTAACACAGGTAAACTTTCAGTAATTTATAAAGATTCCTTTCGCCAACCCCTCTTCTCTTATACTTTTAAGCTCAAGTACAAAAAAGCTATATTCTTGAGATAAATTAACTCTATCAGAATAGTTAGAAGTAGTCACTCGAAGTTTGTAACTAGATCTTACCCCGTCTCTTGTCTTACTAGATAGCATTGCGAAATCTAAAACTTTAAGTAAAATTATATTATACATTTACTAGACATTCTCTAAGAAATCTATATGGTAAGTTGTTACTAATTACTTAGTACTTCTTTAGAGCTACTAAAAAATGATAATTGAAGAAACTCAAGCATGCAAAGAGAGAAAAGAAATAAATTCGACTAAATTTGTATTGGCAAGAGGAATACCTACCTTCATTATATTATGGAATCCTGGGAAGTATAATAAAATAATATTAAAAGACAGTTATAATAACACACGACTAAGTAATAAGAAAAAAGCACATTTACTTTTTTACTAGCTAGAACTCTGTCTAGCAGTACTCCTTAAGTATTATATATAGTAACAAAGCACAATCTTACTTTATCATTTCTTAGTTATATTAATATTTTTTTAATACTAAATAGTCGCCGTACGCTTATATATATATAAAATATCACGTACAATAAATAACAACTGTGCATATAATCCTACAAAATAGTTTTATTTATTAGCTTATTTATGATATAACACTTGCATGATCTATTAAAATATGTTTCTCTTACGAAACTTCTTTCTTAACTTCTCTTACTGGATTAACTATGTATAAAAGTACATATTAAGAGATAAGGTAATGTAATATAGGTTCGTAGAACAAGTAAGTATTTAGAAGAATTTATAATCGAAGAAAAAGGGTATATTAAATAATATAGAGTAAATCGATGCATGAAAATAGAACTCATGTAAGTATATCGGTTTAAATTAAATAAAAGATGTATGAAATTCAATGTGTTTTAATACTAAATTAAATGCTTTAGGAGTATAATTAAGTAAACTCTATGAACTAAGTAACACTTGTTGTATGTGAATGTGAAATAACTTTGTTGTACCTAATAGATATTTAGTAGTATAAAATAGGGGTAGTGGCTGTAACAGCGTAGGTATTTATATTCATGTTATTTTATTAGATAACTAACTTAATTATATAGCGTGTTTACGTTTCTAATTATAATTTATCTAATTACGTTACGAGTGAGAACTGAATATTATGAACTCTATCGCTAAGAAAAATATTCAATTTTATATTACAAATTCTAATAAAATTGGTTGTTAAACTCTAGCATCAAAAATTTAACTTTCAAAAAGTGAGCACTTCGTGTAGAATTATCTAGGTAAGTAAGTTTTTTAAGTAAAGAAGAAGAGAAGGCGACATAAGTAGGATACTTCAAGTAATTCGTGTAAGGAAGAATATAGTAGGTAGATGCTATAACGTCACTTAGTGTTGTAGTGTTGGGGAGATGTGTTCACTATGGTAGATACTCTAGTTATTCTGTCAGTCATGGCTTTACTCTTTTCTAAGCATAATACTATCTAAATTTATACTATATTAAAAAATTCATTCTAAAGAATTTTGTTATTCTCTTAACGAGCTATAATTTATTTTACTAAGTACAGAAACAACTAAGTCTATTTGTGCATGAGCTTGTTCTCGTGAGTCTTGGGTGTGACCCAATCCTTCACCAGTCAGCGGATCCTTATTCTCCTAAAAGAGAAAGTAGTAAAGAACTTCTAGTTCTACTCTAGTGGGTACTTATTTAAAGGTAGGCAATTTCGTAGTATTCTAGTAAGGTTGTATTCAGAAGCGGTTATACCGGTGCTTGTTGCCTACTTATTAGAGCATATATACGACATACTAACAAAGTTCCTTTTCTAATTTCCTTTCTACGCTATGATACGCAGGGAGCGACCTATTTTCGTTGCATACCTAGCTCGAATTTTATTTTACATGATATTCTCTAGGAGTCCTATAACCAGCTATGTCACATCATCGCATTTCTAACATTTCCTAATGTTTTTTAAGAAAAGATTATAAATACCAAAACAAAATTTAGTGAAATAAGTCTACATGTAATATTATTTACTGAGGCACTTTCATTAGTTACTTTAGATTTGGACCTATCTTTCTATATCCTAGAGGTAATTGCTCCTTTGTTTAGGTTAGAGGAATATATTATGTCATAATCAAGTCTACCAACAAACAAATATACTGCGGAAGTACTTACACTGCTAGAAGGTATAGACTCTCACCATTTACTACGGAATATTATTTTTATAATGGAAACTAAAGTACACTAAGAGGGCACATATCTCTTGTAAAGAAAATAGGGGGTACAAAAAAGTTCTTTTCTAGTGATCTATACTTCTCTAATTACTAGAAAAAGGTTTAGAAATAGGAACTCATCTAAGTCTAACTATAGAAAATAATAGATGTAAGCACTTAATAAAACTACTAGTATAACGTATTATTAAGGAGAAAACTTTATTGATTAAGGATCTTAAGGCTCAAGCATTATCTACTGTATAATCTTTGCTAAAAGTAAGTATAGTTTCTCAATTCCATAAATAATTATCTATTAATAGTAAGGAAATAACTATATTTTTAGTATAAAAGGGGATAGCTCTTAGTTAACTGGTGTATAAAAATACCTTTATAAAGAACTATAATATACTATTTCTAATAAAGTCTAGAGCTATAAGTTAAGGTCGTGCACTGAACCATCACAATATAAAATAGCTTAATTATTTACTAAATATAGTAATCTCCTTTTCTCCAAGATCAAGATATAGTTGGGTAGGCTCTTTCTTATAGTCCAATATATTTATATACTAAGCAATTAAAATCTAGTACACAATATTCTAGGCACCAGTTATAAGTAAGATATCAGTAAGAGATGAAATACAACTTTGTGCTTTATATCTATGTGTTGCGGCTCCCTAAGAGACTTGTTACTTTCATACTTTAATAAGCGTTAATTTTAATAAGGTACGTACTAATTTAGCTTTCCTTGACTTAGCTACTTGAGGTACTTTAAATTAAGTACTAGAATATACACAGCTTTCTTTAGAAAAATATACGTTTGTAATCACTTCATTAAATCTTTTTCAAATAAACTAGACACGCTTTCCTTATAATAGTCAATTTCCTTAACATATATTATTAAGGCATTCTAGAGAGTAATCACTTACTAAAATACCCCTTCTAAGTTATAAAATAGTAGGCGTTAGAAATACTGGCCCTTTTGTTTAGTTATTTAAAATATTTCATTAATAATAGATATCTCATAACACGCTTAAAATACAATTATTTTTTAATAAAAACAATATCTTCTCCTTAAAATATATAAAGAAAAAATTTTCCAAGTTACTCTAATTCTTAAATAATTTCCTGCTAATTTATAAAAAGCTATAATTAATTATATATATATATCATAGGGTGCCCTACTTTTCACAAGCATAAGAATCTATTGCAAAGGTATCTCTTAAGTGTCTGAAATAATACTTGACGTGTATAAAGTATCATGCACTCTTCTCTATAATATAATAGGGGTGTAAAGTATTCTCTTGTTCTAGTATTAGTATTTTAATAAATAAGACTTGAGTAAGTAAATCTGTACCTATAACTTCACTCTAGTTTTTACAAAGGAAGAATAGTATTTAGAATAATACCTAAGCACCTTTTTAGATGATATATAAGTTTAATAAGGTACAGAGCCTTTTTCCTTTACTAATTTGTATTGTTATAAGGAGAATATTTTCATTAGTTAATACGTAATAAAAGATATCTAGACTTACGAGGAATATACGCGCATCACTTTTCACTTAGAATTTTTTCTAGTGCACCTTTGATAGTATCTATAGTAGCTAGCAAACTCCTTCTGTAGTATAAAGTTATAACTCAAGTGTATAAGTAAAGCCTTCTTTCATATATAATTATAAAAGGTATGCTTTTCGCTCTTATCTTTTAGATTTATTAAGGAATTATCTATAGTGTATAGTTCCCTAATAAATATATATCTTAATCTCGTCCTCTCTTTTTAAAATATAATAAATGATTGCTAGGGAGTACTTTATTTTCTTACATATAATTACTTAAATAGTATTTTTTCCTATCTTATCATTTTAAAGAGATTTCTTAAGGCGGAAACATATACTTAATAGGCTCCTTTCACCTTCTATATTTTATATAAAAGTACACTATATTCTACGATTACTTTCGCGTAGTTAAGGCTTATCAAGAAGCTATAAATACACTGCTAAAGGAGAGAGTTTACATTTTACCCTATAACTTTGTTTTTGTACTGTTAGGTAGAAACAAGGAGTATATTTATACGCCCTTTACTTTCTTCTAGTTATTTATATGGATACATTAGTACTTAATACTTTACTAGGTACAAATACAAATATAGCCCCTTAGTATGCTCAATTATTAAGAAATGAACCTAGTTACTATAGTCTAGAATATTCCCAAATATAAGAAGTTACTAGAGTACAGATGGTATAAGTCTCTTATTAGTCACTAGAAAAACATTGGGTAAAAATAGTAGATCTTCTCTATAAGTTATAAAAAATACCTTAAAATACTCTATTATTTAAATTATATCTTAGTTATGAAGAGTACACTTTTAGTAAATACGCTTTATATTAAGGAAGCTTCCTTTTCATTAGAATATTATTGCCCTTAGGAATTGTAGATACCAACAAGGAGTAGTACTTATTTTTTTAGTGACTTGTACCTTTTTTTACACAAATAGCAAAAACTTATTCTAGAAGAGTAAAAAGAACCTTTTTCCTAGTTGCCTGCTTAAGGCACAAAAAATAATTACTCATCTATAGTTAATAATACAATATTTAAATACTTTTACGCACCTTTAGATATATTTATATAATAGGGAATAGGGGATAACTTAAATTTATAAGCGTAATTATTTCCCCTATTATTAAAGATTACTTAAAAAAGACTCACGGAGATATTTCTTCGCATATATTTTATTACCCTAGTATAATAGAGCGTACACCTTAGCTATCTAGAATAAAGCAGGAGTAAAGAGTTAGTTATCAGGCGTCTATGCTTATTTTATTAAAGTATCATGTCTTATTAAGTTATTCTCTAGAATAGGAGTACTCTACTATATACTCTTAACTAGCCTATGAGTTGTTAAATAGGGTATATTGAGTCTGAACCCTTAACTTTAAACTATGTTTACCTAGTGTTTTGGGGGAGTGTATATTTCCATCTTTTTAAAATAAAAGGGTGTCATATGCTTAAGTTAGCTTAGCAACCAATTCTATAAATCGAGAAGACCTTGATTACACCTAATACTTTAAAAAAGAAATCTTAGTGGTATGTTATGGTATACCTTACTAATAGAGATTATTATAGAAATAGAAAGGGTAAGTTTTACTATAACTTTAATGCTCTTAGATTAATATTAGAGAAGATTATACTAGTATTTACATTTATAGAGGGGATAACTAAGTACTAATTTCTTATGTTTACAAAAAGCTAAGAAGAGGTACCTTTCCCTTGTTTATGAAATGCCTTCTCTTGGATTCCTCTATAGGTATTGGTTTCATACTTATGTACTATATATTCATCTTAGAGAAGACTTAAGAAAGTCATATTTCGCGGATTTTTCTAACTTAAAAATGCAACTATCCCCAGTACTCTCCTTTATAGATTAAAGATAAATACTAGTAAAAGAACTTTATTAAGTAATGCCTTAATATGTAAGCACTTCTTTTAGTATAATACAAGATTAAGAGTAGACTTTATGCCCACAATAATTTATGTGAATAGGTGCGCTACTCTTTAAGTTAAGCCTTAATCAAATGCACAAGTTTATAGAGAGCTCAGAGGGTGTGTTACCCTTATCTTTCCTTATGCTGGAGAGTTTTTTATAATATTCGTACTTTTATGTATTTAGAGATTATTTGCTCTTTATACATAGTAAAGACTTTTTAATTTAAGTAATTATTCCTTTCTCTATAAATACCTTTAAGGAGCTCGTAGTATTGTTCTAATTAAAATGAAATACTAAAGTGTATATTCCTAATTCTCTTAAGCGAGTCCCTTTTTTAAGCAACGTAAACGAAAATTCTCTATGTCATGTGTACTTAAATAATTGCGCAATCTTTATAAGTATAAAAATCTCCTCTCACTAGAAGTGAGAAGTTAGGGTAGTATAACACTTAGTATACTCCTAGTAGTAAAAACTATACCTTATTCTCAAGAAATACCTAAGGAAAGGTAAGTTCTGTATTTAGTGTATTATAAATGAGATGTTAAAGACTTACTTAAATTAGGTTATTTTTAAGTCCTTTATTAATAAATAAGTGTGTGTATACTAAAGAATAAACTAAGGTAATTTTTCTTTATAGCTAAGAAATTCTCTAGCTTTGTTAAAATATTTCGCGTATATCTCTTTAAGTGTTAAGTAATATAAATATTATTAATAGTTAAACATATTCTTCTTATTTTAAGGATATGTTACGCCATTTAATAAATAATTGGGCTTAAGAGAAGGAAAATAAATAAGTACTACAAAGTAAAGTTTATTTATAAGGTAATCTTAGACCTTATATAATAAATACTATTTATTATATATATAAGATCTAAAAGAAGTCCCTCTATCATGTACGTAACAAAGTTCCCTTAATAATTAAAAATATTATACTTTATTTATATAATAAAGACTTAAGTAGAATTCATCTGAATATAATTTAATTATTCCCTTATAGAAAGAAAGAGAGTTCTCTTGTATTTTATAAAATATGAAAGATGTTTAAGGCCCTTTAATTAGCTCATACTTGTACCTTAAGAAATCTTCGTAAATATAATTAAAAATTCCTATGTAAACGTGGGTAAAGCACCTTCTTAATTAAAGGAAAGTACTTGAGTAAATCCCCCCCTTATAATTAATCAAGAACAGTAAAAATGTACCCTATGCTCTATTTTGATATAATGAAGTACTTCCTCTCTTTATAAAATAATACTAGATTGTATCGCGGGTACCTTAATATTTACATATAGCATAAGAAAGAAAACGACTAAAAAGCAGGATTCCTTAATTTTTAATTTTAAATGAAAGGCCTTCTTAGAGACAGGTAGAGACAAGGACCGTAAAAATTGCTAGTATTTTTCGTCGTACATTATTTTCCTGGATCATCCATTCCGTAAGAGAACTACCACTGGTAAGAGAGAATGTCACATCCTAATTAATAGCTGAAATTATCATAAAAAAGCATTAATAAGTATCTGAGTAGTGCCCTTAAATATTATAGTATAAATAAATGTGCTTGGAATGGATTCTGCGAAAAAATGGAATCCATTAGGTAATGATTGGGTCCGCGTCAGGTCTTTTCTGCGAAGACTTTATAAGATCTCTAAATTATGCTATTTCTTTATGTATGATTTAACCCTAAATTGTAACGAGTAGACCATCATAAAAGCCCAAGAGTTTCGTAATATTTCCTCTTTTTTCTTTGGACCTAGGAATATACTTTGTTTTTTGTAACCACGAATCAGCTTTTTGTAAAGAAAAAAAGTTCCTTCTAGAAAAAAGTATGTTGATTCCTCCTCGGGTATGCGCTAGTAGGGGGCGTGACCCTCTTTAGTTGACTAGACCTTATACTCATCTTGATTCCTTAAAAAGACACCATAAGTTATAGAACCAAGTATATTAAAAAATAATATTGAATTTAGGTTAGCATAATAGATGTACAACAAGTTTGATGGTGCCTACCTTTTGAAATTGTATACTAATTCATTGCACAAATGTTGGGCCTCTTCTCTTCCTTGTTTTTTGAATGTTTTCTATTTCTCCTTATCTTTAACAAGAAGTAGAACTTCTATTACTGCCATTTATTTCACTAAGGGAAGAAGAGTTAAGAAATAAAGAGTTGCAAAATACTTTTCATACTGATCTAAAAGATTCCCTCGATTTTCCAAAGGACCGAGAATAGAGAATAAGGGATAAAGCAAAATAAAGCTTAGTTAAGTAGTAAAGAATTCCTGGTCAACTCACAAGTTTTCGTTGTTAGTACATAAATCATCGATATGCTAAAGCGCAAATAAACACTAATAAGAAACCGAGGATCGTAGATAATCATTTTGTACGAGAAAGACACTATGTATTAAATAACGAAGGAATATAGCAAGACATGGAGGAAGGGGCCTAAGTATTACCTATATATATGAAAGATTAGATTATAGAGATCTTGTTACTCTGATTTGTTTTCTTTTGTGGAAAAGGTATAAAATAAAAGGAAAAGGTGTTTCTCTTACTAATTAAGAATTGTTCTTGCACGACAAATATTTACGAATGGGATTTATGCCGTCTTTCTTTATCCTTATTTGTGTTTGACTTAAAAAATTTATTTACCGCGATTATTCTTCTTTCTTTTTCTAATATATAATACCGATTGTTAATTCCTGAGAAGTTTTTGTATCTTTCTTCTTATAGTATATTAGTATATAGTAAAGAGGTAACCCCGAAATTTTATGTCTACGTTTTAATTGAACATTTACACCAAAAGTTGTTCCCTTAGTTTAGTTGCGCTAGCCCTACTCCCGATATATTGTATATTTTCCCTTTTTTACATTATATCCTTCTTAGCCCAATCAAAGTGATACCAGAAGCTAGACGCATTCCAACCAATCAGAGACCTAAATAGATAAATAGCAATCCATTCTTATCTTATTATCAACTATTATATATAGCCCTTAATTCTTCTAATTGAGTTTCCTATTATTTTTATTTAATAAGGGTACTTGTTAATATATTTAATTAAGTATAAGCTCTTTTATAAAGGGATGACGTTGTATTCAAATACATGGCTTGGTGCTTTAATAAAATAGTTATTTCTTCCTTAAAATATAGTGTATAGGGGAGAGCTTTTATTTCTATAAAGGTAACTTAAGTACTTCTGCCTAACAAATGCAGTTTTCATAAGTGCTTAAGGAACAACTCGCTTAGTATACTCTTATAAGCTCCAAACCTAATTTATGTAAGAATACGCGTCTCTTTTTTCTTTCTTAACAAGTCATAATAATATAATATCCGGGGGTAAGTTAGAGCCTCTATTCTAAAGAAACAACATAGGACAATACTCTTTTCTCGCATCTTTTCTTAGTAACAAAGAAGGTACTGGTATTTCCTTACCCACATAATCTAGTAAATAATTCATGTAGGAGAGTACACCTTTTCATTTTCACAAAGTACAGTTTATGGTTAATAAATAGGGTTTTCTTAAATAGTAACTTAAAAGTATTTTAATAGAATTTTCCCTTTATTAGCAAACTTATTTATAACTCTTATATAGAAATGGTACTTCCCTTTCCAAGATTTTTATTCCACTATCCTTTTTGCATAAATTTTACATAAAAGTAGTAAGATATTTAAGGGAGCTAGATCTATGTAGGCAATACTTTACACTTTCATATGCTAGATTAGTTATTATAGACACTGAGTCAATGTTCACTGACTATAGGAGAGAAGTATCCTTAGTTAGAGAGGACGCATTTTTAATAGCATAATTAGGAGACTATCCTAGTGTTACACATCTATATTTAACTAAGACTAGAGAACGATTACTTTCCCTGATTTATATAGTAATTACTACTAGAAGATAGATTTTATGCGCGCTTGGTTAAGATAGGAAATCTTTTACCTTACTAGAAAGAGAGACTAGAAAACTATGCCTTTCTATTATTCTATAAAGAGTAAGAGAATAAGTGTTTCTAGCTTCGTGAAATACTTAAACTGTGTACTTTTAAATAGTTAAATTACAAGAGAGGAAATTATTACCCTTATAGAAGTTAGAAATACTTGTACAAGAAGAGATTTAGTTCTTAGGCACCTTTCTCCTAAGCGACTTTCCTTTCTTAATCCATAGGGTACAATATTATTTATCTAAAAGGCCATCATTATAAAATTCTAAGTGGCATAATACTAAAAAATACCCTATACTTAGGGAGTCTTTTGTATCTTAACTAATAATTTACAGAATAGAAATAGCATCCTTCCCTAACAAGTGCCAGTACTATTTTTAAAGTAATCAAGTGTCCTTATGAATAAATCTATTAGAATTCTAGTTTACTCAAGCTATTTTATAAATGAGAAGAAGTTTTTTAATTATATAATCAAGACATTACAGTTAAAGGAGTCTTTTAATTTTTTAATAAAAGTAAATCTAAGTCTTTATAAAATATAGCGATCTTCTCTAGTACAAGCGTTAGGCAATCTCCAAAGGTTGAGTACTTATATCTCTATACTTGTCTAAGTATTATATTATTAAGGGAGCACTCTAGCTTTATCTAAGAAATAGTTTATTATCTATGCACTTAAGTATTCCTTTATTCTCTATAGCCTTCTTAATTATCTAGAGTTATAAATATAGAATTGGCCTAGTACCCCTGTAAATAACTAGTAAAGTAATAAAGTATTAACACAGAGAATCACTCTAAAGGTTTCTAAAGGTTAGAGAAATATTTCATATAGAAGGGTATACAAAATTACAAACTAGAATGCTTGCTTAAGGAAAAGGCTTTTGATGGATCTTGTCTATTTTATACTTAATTATATTAAAACGAAGAGTAAAGAGTGCGTATACGAACTCTATAATTATATAGGGAAATAAAAATACGAGTATACTAAGACGATCTATTTCTACGGCAATAACACGCTTAAGGTGTAAGGGGTATTCTTCCTTTACTATAAATAATGGGTTAAAGACTTAACTATTATAAGGGGGCAATTCGCTCTTATAATAGTCTCTATAGATTATGTAAGGGTGCAAGACATAACTCTTCTTTCATTAAATATATCTTCAATAATTGTTAGTAAAATGCTTTCTACAGGAAATTATACTGAAGAGTAAAGTAAGCACTCTTTTTATTGAAACAAGAAGGCATAAAATATATCCTATTATAAGTAAGCGAATTTATTTAAGTAAAAGTATATAATTCATAAGTGAAAAAGAGCAATACCCTCTACTCTACTATATAATAATAAGGACAAAGTTTTAAGGGTGTTAGTAGCATAACTATTAGATAAGTAAGTTATTAATAAATTAAAGACTGCATAGAGCTCTATTTCACCCCCCTTTTGCGCGATAAAATCTTAAATATACTAGGCTATTAAAAGGGCTTTTCTTTAGTTTCATAAATAAGCTCAGCAGTATTCCCCTTTTTCCTATAGATCCATTTAAAAGGAGTTTTGCACTATACAAATGTATAGCCTTTATTAAATGCATTTATATTTATATCTAAACGATGGGACTATAACTATCTTTTATAAAAGAAATTTTCACTAAGATATGTGTAAAGTCTACCATATATAAGTGCTCCCTAGAATAAGGTATTATTAACTATTTATGTTAGGCTCAACTTATAATTATAAGTTTTTATATAACTAGTACAAGGGCCTCTTTCTCATCCAATATATTTTATTGTTGTAATAAAACTCTTAAGCAATCTCTCTAGATATAGAGTTAGTACTTCCCTTTATAAATATGATACTTACTAAGAAGAGAGCCCTCTCCCCTATGTACCTTCTCTATAAGTAAAAAATAAATCTTACTAGTCGCGCATTGCTAATAAATAGGAGCTAAATCAATTATAGGTGTATACACTTGTGTAGTGATAAACTTTTAAAAAGGGCAAGATTATCTATAGAGCCTTAGTAACCTACGTTCTTATTAAGCAAGCATCTCTATAGTAAATGAATGACAAGGTTCATTGTCCCTTAAAGAGAAAGCTTCCCTTCTAGACTTTACTAATTATGTTTACTTAGAGATATATTTCACTGTAGATTATAGAAGAGAGAACTGCTTTCTAAATACTTTTTTATAGGATAAATACATAATTAATACTTTAGTGTAGAATATATTGTATAGGGGAATTCTTTTCACCTTCTACTATGTGTGTGAAGAGAGTACTAAATTACCTAAAAGAGCTTTTTTAGAATATTATACTTTATAAAAATATCTTACAGAACAATTCAGAATAATGAAGAGATGCTTTAAGAATAAAATCCTATTACTTTAACTTAAAATTGAGTTATCTTATACTATTATGTCTCCTACTATAGTTTAAACTTTAAGCAGAGTTGGGACTAGTGAGTACAGTGCTCTATGTAAAGTATCCTTTTAAGAAGGGTGTACTTAGAAATTTCTTATACTAACTTATGAATAGCTATATCTTGGAGATAGAGAGCCCACCATATAATTTAATAACTAAGTTTTTTTAGATAAAAACACATAATTAAGCATAACTAGTATTTTAGTTGCATTATGTATAGGGTACAGTATAGAGTCTTTTTTATACTAGAAAATGTTTGTACCATATGCATACCCTATTACTTTGCTTAGAGAAGACAAGCCTACTTTTACTAAAGATAGGAGTGAACACTTTGAATTACTGAGCTATCTTAAATATTTATTATTCTATAGAGAGGGAATACTCCTTCCACTAGATTTATACAAGAGGGAGGAGCTTACCTAATAATACAACTTATTTTTAGAAGTTATAAAAAAGTCTTACTTAACGTATAATTTATTATTATTAAAGAAGTATACATTTCTCGATAAAAATATCGAGTTACCTTAGAGAAGAGTTCTATACTATATTTTCTTAATTTATAGATTACTTAGAAAGGTATGCTTTAACCTTTACACCATTAAATTATAAACACGGGGCGCTCTTTCACTATGTAACTTGCTCCTATAGAATATAAAAATGTAGTGTAATAAAATAATAACGTCAAGTAACTTCTCTCTTACGTTTGTATTATTAATTAATAAGTCTTCACTATAAGGTTAGAAATAGAGTATAATAAAATAAGTCTCTCTATACATAAGTCATTAAAAAGTAATTAGTTTTCTAACATATCTATAACACTAATTTGATATGGTACACTTCCTCTTACTATAAACAAGAGTATTTATGTACTAGTTATTTATGCCTTAGTTATACTAAAAATAGATTGTCTTCTTTACTCCAAATAACTAAGCTTTCATAAGTAAACACATATTTTATATCATATATCAGGAGATACTCTTGAGTTACCCTCTGTAATCTATACTTATAACTTATAGAAGGAGTTTATTTTCATGCACTTATATTACTCCAGTATTACTATATAAGTAGAAGCACTTAATAGATTAGAATTTATAACTATAAAAAATATCTAATAGAGCTTATTAGAGTAATATAAACCTCCCCTCACTTAACTAGAAAGAAGTTATACTAGTATACCTTAGTTATCTTAAATAAATAATATGCTTTAATATAACTATTACTTAAGGGATCCTTCATGCCACTAGGTGTGTAGAGTTTCTCTAAGGAAAAGTAATTTATATTTAGCTATACATAATTAAGAAATCTCTTACCAAGACACTCTATCATCTTAAGAAGAAAGACAGTACATTCTGTTTACTTTACTAGAGATATCCTGGATAATACCTAAGTACTGCAGGTAAGGGTGCTTCCTTACCTTTTAGTAAATAGAGAGCTAGGAGTTAGCCGGTTCTCTTTCGCATAGTCAAGTAATTAAGCAAGAAATACTATAAAATCCGTATTTATTTACCCTCGTCTCATGCATTAGAAAATAGTAATACTCCCAACTATTTCCCTATTATTTAAGGCGTAATTTGCTAATACTTTAATAGTTTATCCTCAAACATGCAAGAAGAGAGGGGAAAGACTCTTGGCATAAGGGTAGTATTTGAAAAAATATATTAATAGTACTTAGGAGAATACCTCTTATTATACTAAAGTACTCTTCTCCTCTAATAATTTGTACATAAGAGAGTTCATTAGAAAATGTGTCTTAACTTTTTTTATATGCTTAAGAAATAGAGATTAATTGCTTAATAAAGTTTCACTATTTTATGTACTATTACTAGAGTGCAAAGGCCTTCTTCCCTTATAAATTAAGTAATCTTCTTTAAATACTTGCTTTTTTATAAAAAAATGTAAGAGATATACTCTTTCCTATTTATTAGAGATATAAGAGGATTCTCCTGTATTAGCTTACTATAATAAGGGCCTATAGTGACTTTAGTAAAAACGGACTTATTAAGAGATCTCTAGGCCCATAAATGCTAAAGAGGTACTAAATATTTGGTAAAAGTAATACGGTAATCTCTTCTTCCATGAATAATTTATTACAGAGAATAAAGGGCAAAACTTTCTAAAAAATAGTATAAGACATGCACTCTTAATAAATACTAAAGGTGCTCTATAGAAAAGGGGCGCTTACTTCTTAGGCATCATTTTTTTAGGGTATAAATAATTTATACTAGATAAGTTAATGTGCTAACTTAGTAAAGGCATCCTTAAGGTCTCTGTAACCCTAACTTCTTTATAAAAATACTTGTCCGTGTTATAGATCTTTATGAATAAAAACTTACGAAAATAGATTTTATGGGAAATTACTTTATTTATGTTCATAGTGTAGCTTTATGTTGAGGGGAGCGGGTACTTGAGTCACTCTTAATTATAGAAGAGAGAAATAGTAAAGACTTAACTATATGTTAACAGACTTTTACCTAGTAAAAGTAAAGAGAACAAGGAGTGTATTCTTCCTTAGCTTATAGATTATTATATGTAACTAGTAAGTAATAACCTCTTATTTAATCTTTCATAGAGTATTATAGAATAGTGCCTGCCCTCCTAACTTAACTCTTCGAATAATTGTTAAAGTCTTATTAAGAGCGTACACCTTGAATTATGTTTATTTATATAAGGTCGTCTTACTCAAATTTATAAATTAAGATATTAAGGAAATAGAGAAACCCTTTTTTCATTCTATAGGGATAATACCTACGCTTAAGTAACAAAAGACTGAAGTTATTATATTTTAAACCCTTGTTAAACTACAAAAGTAGTTATTTTTTCTATAGGATGTCTTGTAGGTCACCCTTATAAATAAGTATACTATTTGTGTAAGAAATGAAAAAGGAAGTATTCCCTAATTTAACGAAAGTACTCTAAAGTAAATCTATTAAAGTAAGGGTAGCTTTTTAAGTAACACATTTTATAATTATAATAAAGCTTATATTTCTTTCACTATAATATTTTACACCTATTTTATGGTGTCGTATAACTAGGGTATTTTCAAGAAGTCCTTTACCTATAATTATAATTAAAGAGGAGCTTAATCAAGACAACATATACTCTTAATAGCTAAATGTATCCTATACCTCTAGTAACTAGTAAGTGTCTTGATTAAAGTTAAAGTGTTGTAGAAAGGGTGCCCTTGAGTTCTTTATTACACTATGCTATAGATTATTCTTATGCTTTAAATTATATTTATAAAAAATATTATGAAAGTATATAAGCTAAAATGCCTAGATATTTTATAATGTTATAAGCTAAAGGTCTCTTTTATATCACAACCACAAAGAATTATACTTTAATGAGTGTTAGGTCTACACCTTCTTTTCTTGTATTTGCTATCTAGTTATAAATGAAAGTATTTGTACAGTGTATTTCTTTATAAAGTAATAGGTATGAGGTATAAGACCAATTATAGAGCCGGCTATCAGAGCAAGTAATTCATCTGGTAGTATATTAGCATTTATGTATAAACAAAGTTTTTTTACTAAAATTTTTACTAAGGGGAAAAGAAACTTAGGCAGAGCATAAAGTATAGAGAAATCTATTTTATAGGGAAAAAGTAATATCAGGATTCTTGCTTTACACTTTCAATTACGAAAGAAACTATTATCTCTATATTATATCTAAATCTTATTTATGTTACTTATAAATTAGTTAGACTAAACAGGAAAAGAGTAGACTCACGAATTATTCATAAAATAAAATATATAAGATTGTAACAAACAAAGCCTGATTAAGAAAGAGAGAAATATATTCATGATATAGTTGTATGTTGTATTCATAGTAATAGTAGGTAGGGATTTCTATCTAAAATAGTCAGTAGAATAATAAACTGAGTATCGCAGGAAAGTCACTAAGAGAAAAAGTTACGCGACAGCACCTAATATATATATACTAAGTCATCTAGAGAAGATGGGTAGACAGGAGTTTTATCTATTGAGCTCACCAACAACTAAATTTTTTGCTTTTATTGGACAGAGTTATAAATTTTCCCGGATTTGATAAGATTCTGCTAGATGAAATTAGGAGTTTACATAATAGACCTTTAGAAATGAGTACTGCATATACTACGGAATATGGATTACTATAACAAAAGGCATACTTATTCTATTATAGAAGGAGAAACTTACTGTATCCTCTTACCTTGCATTTCCTAAGTAGTTTAAAAAGATAAAGCTCTGCTATCTCAATTAAAAATATAGTAAATATTTATTATTTTTCTCTAGATAGAGCTGTAGATTTATAGTTAAGAAGTCTCTCTTATAAATATTAATAAGTAGATTTATTTATGAAAAGAGTATAAGTATTTTAAATGAAGTATAAGTCATAAACATGAGGGACTACTTAGGTAAATAGCGCGCATGCAGAAAATAAAACTAAAAGAAAGAATAATGAACTTAAGTATTCTGGCATATGTTGCTTCGTCTAATACAAAGAATTTAGGGTCTTAAAGAAATTATCATGGAATGTAGAATTTTAGAAAGTATGGTACGGTATGCTATACTATAGACACGCGTTACTAATTGGTCATGTAAGTATTATTGTGCATGTATTTATTATAGCTTATGTAACCCAAGTATGCCTTGTACTGGCAAAGTCTTTCTTATTATATAATGAATCTACTGGAAAGGATCTAACTCTTTTCAATATACATAGACGAGATGCTTACTTAAAAATTTATAAAATATAATTTTTTAATAAATACTTACGGAACATTACCACTACGCAACACTATAAAGGATTTGCCTCTTTCCTAGAGGCTAAAATTACTACTCCAATGCATGTAGCTACTAAGTTAAGTATCTACTGTTACGGAGTTCACTTATATAACTTATAATAGTATTAATTACTGCCTAAGAAGTATAATTAAGAAGTTGGCCTTTGAGTTCCTCCTCTACTTTAGAGAACAAGATTCACGGTAATAGCTCGGCGGAGTTCAAACCAATACTTAATTGATAGTGCTGTAAATACTCGATTTTATAAGGATTTAACATAATTTGTCTTTGGAGTTTTAGAAAAGATTCTTTAGCAAATTAAAAGAAATATCTTAGTATTAAAACATTTATCTTAGATCTTAGTGAGTAACCCACGTTATTAAATTTATTTTAAATCTTCTTACGTTTATAGTAGTAGTCAGTATATCCATACCTTAGTACATAATAACTACCTGCGTCTCCTTAGTTACCCAGTACCTTTGTCTTTGTTGCTACACCCAATATTATTTATACAACAGAATTAGACAATATAGAGAAGGGTTGCTTAGGAGCGGTTACTTGTCTATTTCTTTACTATACTTTTTTAGGTTATTTATTCTAATTTAAATTTACTAGGTAAGAGTTTATATTTTATATATATATAGAAATCTACTTTACTAAAGTTTTCTTTAAAAATATTTAGTTTCGCATATTCTAAGAAGACGTATGTTTGCATAAAGTGAACTTAAAAAAAACGATAAGTAATTAAGAAATAATTATATACAATACATCATATAATATAAATCAATCTT
>JAYMSP010001307.1:0-33512 GCA_036897095.1 Plantago elongata
TGATACTCTCTAAGTGGAGAAACTGTATTCGATCTTGATCCCCATGTCGGATCGGGCCGGGAGGTGAGGTCTTGAAGGTACTCTCTAGGTGGGGAAGCTCTCTTCTATCACTTTCTTTATCCATAACGGGTCCGGGGGAGGAAATGTGGAAAAGACCAACAATAGCATGTGAAATTACGTTTGTAAAATAATATTTTTTGTTTATTGGTTAGGGTGACGCATAACATCACAGGGTTGTTGGGAACCATGGCTTGGTAAAAACAATCCAACCATGTGAAATTATGTTTGTATAAAAAAATTTCGTGTGTGGTGGTGTGATCATATACCACTATGAAGTTGTTGGGAACAAGCTATCAAATATGTGTTTACATTTTATCCTATGCTTACCCTGAAGTATAAACTATTTATATGTACACATGCTTCTTGAAAATGTAGTGCAAAAAATCGAAGAAGATTTAATGAAATGCAGGAGTATTGTTGTGTAAAAAATGTTGAACTCTCATATCATGGCGACGGGAGGCTTACGCCGGTGCAATAGATAATTTGTATCGTGTAACTAATTGAGGTATTTTTGAATTTATCAATCTTAATTTGCATATTAAAAAATTATTAGTCCAAAATTAATGCATCGTGTAATAGATAATTTGTATCGTACACCTAATTGAGGGACTTTCGGATTGGTCAATCTTAATTTGCAAATTATAGAACTATTAGTCTAAAATTAATGCCTCGTATAATAAATAATTTGTACCGTGGGAAAATTATGTATGGTAGTCTTCCAATTCGCCCCCAGATCATGTTCATCCCCACTATTGAAACAATTATACAGAACTCTGTCGTTGACCAAATCCTCCACATCACCACTCTCTCTCCCCAAGTGGATATTTTGAGGCAAAATGAATAAAAAATAAGAAAAATAAAATTAAATTAAAAATCAGAATAAAGATAAAATTAAAAAAAATCAATAACACCCACTTTCCTTCTTCTTCCTCCTCCTTTAAACAATTATTTTCGATGAATACGAGGTGGTGGAGGAAATCTGACCGGAGCTGTGACCAGACCCAAATCAGAGCTCTCCGAATTGAGGCTGCTTATACAACTCCGGTCGGATTTGGGGTTGTTTTAGCTCCTTTCGGAGTTGTAACTAGTCCCAAATTGGAACCGATAAAAGCTCTGATTTGGGGTTGATTTAGCTCCTTTCGGAGTTGAAACCATCCCCAAATCGGAGCTGATAAAAGGTCCAATGGGGGCTGATTTACAGCTCTGATAAAAGCTGATAAAAGCTTCAATCGAAGCTTCAACCAACTCCGATTTGGAGAAGGTGGGAGGTGATTTTTCATTATGGTTTTTGTCGATTTGGAGGTGGGAGGCGAGTGGAGCCTCGGAGAAAAAGGACTCAATTGAATGTTTTGAAAACTCGAAACTCTTACAATTGAGAATTTGACATACCTAATTGAGAAATCGAAATGGTTTATAAGGACTGAATTGAACTTTAAATAAAAATATGGGTGAATGTGGATGATTGTAATTTTAATAAGTGAAGCTTTTGGGGTTTTTATAAGAATCTGAAACTATTGGGACTTATTCCTAAAGACCCATGGGTGCTAATGGAGAATTAAATATTTCTCAAGGACTTTAATTAAAATCTGTCAAAATCTGGGGAAAAAGAAAAGAAAAGAAAAACGAATAGAAAATAAGGAGAAGAGATTAATGAAACTCAAAAATCAATATACTTGTAGACGAACGAACTCATCTACTCCAAGATAATATTTAAATATATATTTTAGAAGGTAAAATATAATTTTCTAACATTTTTTGGAATTTTACTATATTAAATTCTAAAATAAAATTGCTAGATCATTTTTCTAATATATAAAATTAAATCAAATTAAGTCGTATGAGTCAACGTGGAAGATCAACTGTTGATCTTCTAGTAACTTTTCTCCAAGGTAGGCTAGATCTTGGATCGAATGATGACTACTCCTTGACTTCTGGATGAACTACTTGAAGGCTTGATCGGACTTCAAGGAAAATCTTTGGGAGGGGCTTGCGGCTCTCGAAGAAGATGGTGGCTCTTACGAAGAAGGCGGCGATGCTCGAAGAAAGACGACAACTCTTGATGAGAAGGCTATTCTTGAGACGAAGTCGGCGACTCTCGAAGAAGGCAACAATGCTCGAAGAAGGATGGTTGCTCTCGAAGAAGGCGGCGGCTCTTGAGGAAGACGGTGGCTCTTGAGGAAGACGGTGGCTCTTGCAGAAGGATGGCGGCGCTTGGAGGAGGATGGCTACGTACTATTGCTCTTGCACTTCTTGCTTGTGCTCTTGCTCATTGCTTAATGATTGTGTGTGTGTAAATGAATGATAGAGCCCTCAATTTATAATTGTTTGGAAGAGCATAATAAGAGCATATTCCCCTTGAATGTAGGAGCCCATGACCCAACCCACCATTTCTAGCCCAACTCTTCATGTGTAGCCTTAGTCCATTGCTTTTGGCCCAATTTCATCATACACGGTCCAATTTACGCGATTTCTTCCACGTTGACTCATAAGACATAATTTGATTTAATTTTATATGTTATAAAAATGATATATCTAGCAATTTTATTTTAGAATTTAATATAGTAGAATTTCAAAAAATGTTAGAAAATTATATTTTACCTTCAAATAAATATATATTTAAATGTTATTTTAGAGTAGATGAATTTCGTTCGTCTACAAATGACCCATCGCGACTTGTACATGAATAGCTTCTTTTGAGATGCGTTTGAAATGTGCAAGTGCCGATACACAACTAACAACTTGATGAGCCTGGAATTTGAAGTTTAGTTTGGGCATGATCAACCTTGATTTTGAAGCGTAACTTTGGTATACTAATCAACATGGATCTTCAAACGCGACTTGGACATATTGTTCAACTTGGAGATTCGCTCAACCACAATGAGTCAATGAAAGTTCCACAAGTAGCCACTTTGGTCTATTCATCCGTTTCGCTTGGACAAACAAACCCTCTTTATATATTTTGACTGAACTTAGAAATTTCATAAGCTGCCTACGTACATCCATAACAAAGGATCAAGTCAAAACGTAGTTTAAACACTTGGAAAGGGGTGCCGTACACAGTTTATACTCATGCGAGCCAGGAGTATCTATTACTCAACCACCTTAGACGAGGTGAGGTGAATTAACAGTTTAGCCACTTGTCATGCCATTGGTGGTTACCGTGCACAATTTATGCTCATACGGGTAAGGAGCGTACTTGATTTGGATTTTGGATTTGGATGTATAACAATTTATGCTCGTGCTAAGGAGCTGCTAACAATTTATACTCGTATCAAGGAGTGCTCTTGATTTGAATTTGCAACAGTTTATGCTCGTGTGAAGGAGCTGCTAATAGTTTATGCTCGTATCGAGGAGCGCACTTGATTTGGATTTGGTTTATAAACAGTTTATACTAGTGTTAAGGAGTTTTGAGATAGTTTATACTCATGTCAAGGAGTGGCACTTAGGAGATTTAATTTGAGGGGCTTAGATGGTATAAGCTCGTGTCCGGGAGCTGATTTGTTGAAGTAGAATAAGATGGTGCTTCATCTGCTTTCCTCTTCACCATAGCTTTCGCTTTTACCATTGATGTTGCTTTCACCCTTTATTTTGTAGCTAGCTCTGTGCGATGTGTTTGTACACATGTTCAATGGTATGTGCACGAGTTGCCAGCTCTTCAAATGTTTTGGCTTGATTCCTTGGAGAATGTAAGAGACACTCTAGTTCATTCCTTGAGTGCACATTTCAATGGCCGTGACTTCAGATATTTAGTCATTGCATTTGAGGCTCAGGTCCCTCAAACGATTTATGTAGTCGAGAACCTGTTCATTTTCATTTTGATGTGTACTTGTGAATTCGACCATCATGACCGTCCTTCGAGTGTTGTGGAAGCGATCGAGGAATTGCATTTGTAGATGGTCCCAATTATCAATGGAGTCCCCCCCCCCCCAGTCACTATACCAGTCGAAGGCATTATCTTTAAGTGATCAGAAGAATTGCTTGACAAGTTGGTCGCCTTGAGTTCCAGCACTGTTGCAGGGCTTGACGAAGTGAGCTATGTGTTGTCTTTGATTGCCACTACCATCAAATTGTTGGAAGCTTGGAGGTTGGTAGTCCTTTGGCATCTTTAGCGCATCAATCCTCGGTGTGTATGGCTTGGCATAGCTAGAAAATGACCTTGACTTCCCGTCTAACTCCTCCTTGATGGCTCGAAAGATCAACTCCTTCACATCGGTGATAGGGAGTTTGACATCAGTATTCTTTAGCAACTCTTTAGCTGTAGATTTGAAGCTTGTTTGTGGTAGAATGAGCATCTTTGAACATTCTTCGTATTCTTCACGTCTCTTCTTGTCTTCATGACTTGTTTCCACAATGTCATTTTCGTTTAAAAGAATGTCCAACTTGGCATCTCGTTCCTTATGGGTTTCCATGAGACGCAACATGTTCCTAGTCAAATTTGCAATTTGCTCTTCCATGGAAAATTTTACAGCAATCAAGTTCTCTTTGTATTTTGCTCTTGGTACAAGTTAATTTGAGGATAATTTATTGCCCCACAACTAGTCGATCTTTGCACAAGAGATGGTACGTGGTTGTTTTACTCTTGAAAAGAAGAGATGAGAGGTAGAGATGTTCCACTGGGCGTGCAAAAAATTTGTAGCAAGTAAAATTGCACAAATGATAATTCGATTAATTTACTTAATGCGGGATACAATTCTCTAGTCTAATCCTCTGATTATAGTCTTCTAAAGTGGCAAACTTTGATCTTCAAATTCTTTAGTTTATGATTTATGACTTCAAAGTCAGACAAACGTCGATGCGAGGGCTTCTTGGCTTGATCTCATATCGAATTGCGGATTTGAGAGTGTTTAAGGCGAGCGATGACGAACTTCTTGAGGACTTGATGAACTCCACGAAGAATGCTTCTAGATTGTCTTAGGATTTGACCTTTGATCTTCTCTAAAGGAAGTCTGGTTGGCCAGAAACGTTTCTTCAAGGACTTTTGGGCTTGATCTTGAATCGACGGTGGTCTTTGGCTTTGAACTTGGCGAAGAGCTTGAAGAAGGCCGATCGGATTTGGACTGAGCTTTTGGGGTTGATCTTCCTTCGACAACAATTGATCTTCTAGTAACGTTTCTCCAAGGGCTTTTAGGCTATATCTTGGATCAACGTCTACTCCTTGACTTCTAAACTTCTTGAAGGCTTGATCGGACTTCAAGGCGAATCTTCAGAAGGGGCTGGCGGCTCTCGAAGAAGAGAGTGGCTCTTACGAAGAAGGCAGCAATGCTCGAAGAAGACGACAACTCTTGAGGAGAAGGCTATTCTTGAGACGAAGACGGCGATGCTCGAAGAAGGATGGCTGCTCTCGAAGAAGGCGGCGGCTTTTGAGGAAGACGGTGGCTCTTGGAGGAAGATGGCGGCGCTTGGAGGAGGATGGCTACGTACTCTTGCTCTTGCACTTCTTGCTTGTGCTCCTTGCTCCTTCTTGTGCTCTTGCTACTTGCTTAATGACTGTGTGTGTATAAATGAATGAGAGAGCCTTATATTTATAATTGTTTGGAAGAGCATAATAAGAGTATTACTCCCTTTAAATGTAGGAGCCCGTGGCCCAACCCTTCATGTGTAGCCTTAGTCCATTACTTTTGGCTCAATTTCATCGTGCGCGGTCCAATTTACACGATTTCTTCCACGTTGCTCATACGACATAATTTGATTTAATTTTATATATTGGAAAAATGATCTAGCAATTTTATTTTAGAATTTAATATAGTAAAATGTTAAAAAATGTTAGAAAATTATATTTTGCCTTCTAATATATATATATTTAAATGTTATTTTATAGTAGACGAATTTCGTCCGTCTACAATACTTACTGGCATTTTTGTTAATATGTCGAACTTTCCTTTCCATGTCAGCAAAAAACTGATCCACCTAAGCAGGCTCGTTGACTTTTGGATCTGTTTGTAATTAGAATAAAACGCACGTTCATTTTCTAGATGAAAACGTAAAAGTTTTAAAATCGAAAGTTGAATTTGTAATTGGACCAAATTTAAGGGATACTATAAGATATTATAAGAAATTCACCCTTTGTACCGTGCACCTAAGACGAGCTGCATCGCAGCTCGTCACCCACATTTGCGCATCATCCGAATCGCGATGCTCGGGTGACGTGCCAAAGTCGATGAAAATAGGCAGCAACCACTAGGCTGCCGCCACTTGTCAACCCCTTCTTTTCCTATATTTTCTTTTTGCTTTTTTTAATTTATAAAAATAAAAATGTAAAAAATTAATAAAAATTATCAACATATTCGTCTTTTCACGATCTACAAATAGAGATTAATCTTTACTATGTTTGGATCATCTATCTTGAACTCTTTTTTTCTCGTAATTAAACTTAAAATTGTAAAACGACTTCTAAAAATATAATTTATTTTAATTTTAAATTTGAAACACTCTTATAGTATATTAAATATATATTTTTAAATAAATAAAAAATTATTTTTAATTTCATGACGGCACTATGACACATCTTCAATGTGATAAAATTCTCGTTACGAAACTCGTCACCAACAAATAACGCGTCACGGACTCGTCACCTATGCGATGGGCTAATTGAAGAATTTTCAGATTGGTCGATCTTAATTTGCAGATTCAAAAGCTTCCAGTCCAAAATTGATACTTTTCGATCGGATCAGTGTGATCTGTCATCTGACTGCCCAGTCCTACAAATAACCCTGGGTATATTTGAGTAATTGAGTATTTGACTGTGCGCTAATATACCGACTTACCAGAGGTCAGATTTGGAAACAGAAAGAAAACGAAAAAAAATAAAGAAGTGGACTTGAGGTTTAGCTCGATTCGCCAAAGTTGGGAATTAGGGTTTATCCATGAATGGTGATGCTAGTCCAATTTCCATGTGACATTCACCTTCCATCTTCTCCCTCTCCATTCACTGAAAACACAATTTCCATGGCTTGCCTCTGAAGCTGAAGATTTGAGGAAATGGCGGAGGATTTGGAGTCGACAGAAGACAGGCCCTGTTGCGCTGCGGTAAGCCTTTTTTCATCCGTTTGCGTCTGTCTAGTGATTTCTTATGTGATTCATTGGTTATTCTTCATCACTGCAGCTCAAGGCCAAATGCTTGAAGCTTAGAACCAAGTGTTTGAATCTCGAAGAGCGTAAAAACCAGTTTCGGAATGCGGCTAATTTGGTGCAGAAGCAGTATGATTCCATTGAGCAGGAGAATGCATCTCTCAAACAAGGTATGCATACCTTAATTCCTTTACAGCTTTGCTTTATCCTCGATCGTATATATTTTAAGTTTTATAATGAATGTACATGTTAGTACTATTAGATGTATAAAGATGTTAGGTCGATACGCGTAATGTAGAAGATCTGTGTGTTTCATATTCTCATGTGTGTTGGGAATGATGAATTTGATTTCTGTTTCCAGCATTGGGGGATCTCGAGGCTCAGTTGAAGGATGAGATAGAAAAGGAGAATGGTATTCGTGGTGATTTGGAAGATGAGGTTTCTGCTCTCAAGGAGGAGATTGAATTGTTAAAGCAAAATGGTGTATCTGGTTCTGGAGGGGCGGCGGACGGGAAACATCATGAGTGTTTGGAATCGGTGGAGAAAGAGATGAACCGGATGAAGGACCTTTTTGAAAAAGAGAAAGGAAGAGCAGATTTGGAACAGAAGAATGCTCAGGTGCAGATGCAGAAAGCTGATGATGCTTTAAAGAAGTTAGAGAAGGAAAAGAAGAAGGTGAGTGAAGCACAGGGGGTGGCTAAAACGGAAAAGAAAAATGCGGAGAAAAGTAGGACTCTGTTGGAGAAACTGAAGAGTGAAAATGATGCACTGAAGTCGGAGATGGCTTCGGAGGGAGTCAAATCTGAAGCAGTGGACAAGAGACTAGAGGAAGAGAAACAGGAAACCAGCAGAGCAAGGAAACTAGCAGAAACGAATATGAAGAAGGCCGAAGACTACAGGCTTCATTGGGAGAAATTGAAAGTGGAGCTTGATGCGGTGAAGTCGATGTTAACGTCTGAGAGATTGAAATCTGAAACAGCAGAGAAGAAACTAGAGGCAGAAAGACAGGAAATCATCAAAGCAAGGAAACAGGCAGAAACTAATATGAAGAAGGCAGAAGATTACAAACTTCATTTGGAGAAATTGAACTTGGAGCTTAATGGGGTGAAGTCCACGTTGACAACTGAGAGATTCAAATCGACAGCAGCAGAGAAGAAAGTAGAGGCAGAGAAACAAAACACCAGCAGAGAAAAGAATCGAGCTGATGATTTAACTAAAAAACTGGAACAGGAAAGTACCAAAGTGAAAAACATAGAAGAGGAATTGCGCAGGTGTAAATTGGCCAAGGCTCATGCTGCCACACCCGGCGCTGCTAAAAGCATACAATTGATTAGTAAAGTTAGTGAAGGAACATCAAAAGATGATGGACAAATGCCTCCAAGGATGAAAATGCTGTTGCAGAAAGATCAAAATTTGATCAAAGAGAAAAATTTCGTGGATTCAGAGAGAAAGAAGGCAAAGAAACTTAAAAAGTCTGCCAAAGAACACAAAAGAATGGCCTTACAAGAGAAGTATCGAGCTGATCTTTTATCTAAAGAGTTGGAAGGTTTTAAGCTGAGGTTGAAAGAATTGGGACCGGGGCCACAGGAATTTATCCAATACAAAATATTTGCTGACAATTGCCAGAGATTTGATGATAATATATATCAGTCTGAGACAGTGAAACTGCTAAAGAATCAGTTGAAGCTTGAAGAGATGCTCACAAAGCATGCCAAAGAAGCAACAAAACTGGAAGTTTTTCGTAACAATATGCTACATCAGGAGCTTTTGCACCTGAAGAAGGAATGCTTGCGGCTCCAGCAGCGCTTGGACATGCTTGATAATAGTTTCCGAAATGACAGTGAAGGTATTGCTGAACTTGAAAAGGTTAGTTTCTCTTCCACTCAGTCTTTTGAAACTTGTCACTTTGTTTCTTTTAATTTTTTTAAACAATAATATTTATTTAAATTTTTTATTTTAACATATACTATGAATGTAGAAATTATTATTTGATGTGTCATTACAAATTTGATCAGCAATAGCTTCTTCTCCTGCCAGTTGATTTTGGTTGGCGATGGCTGATAACTATAGTTGTACATCGTACATTTGGAGCGCAATATGACTATCTATCTTATGTAAGGATTTTCCTTTCATGGTCAAGTCTTTCTGGTACCTTTGCAAATTGCAACCTTGTAGTTTTTTGACTATGTCAGAACTGGAAATTTAAAATAGGCTTTCTTTCTGTTTGTTCAATATTGTAATTTTGAATCAACGAGTCTTGAGTTTATTGTTCCTTGTATCCAGGCACGCATGCTGCATCATTAACCTAAGCCGTTCATGAAAGCTAGATTGTCCTCTTACCATATTATAAATAGAATGCCATTAAAAATAGCTGTGTGGAGCAACTGGCATTATGAATCACTGAATCATATATCTACTTCACAGTATTTTTATGCTTTTTTCATATAAACTCTACTTATTCAAAGGATAACATTATGTTGCAGGTGGGCAATCAGACCTTCTTAAGAGGCAAATTCTACCCAGGCGAACTGCTTGCATCAGGTATAGATTCTAGATTGAATCATCCATGTAGAGGTTCCAAAAGAAATATCTTACAGAGTTCTGCCATAAATTCCAGTTCTGCATCTATAGATGATCAATCGTTGGTGGGATCACCCCGAAGCGGTACATTTTGTGCCATGACATCAGCTGAACTGGGAGATTTATCAAACCCTGATGCAACTATGTTAAAGTTACCCGGCAAGAAGAGAATGAGGAACAGTGAGAATGATGTTGCCACAGCTATAAACATGAGAAGTCATATCAGAAGTAAGGTTAATGAGAATGCAGTTAGACACAGTGACTGTGGAATTATTCCTGATGTACACGTGCCTGCGGAACTTTTGCATATGAAGGGTCAACTGCAGCAACCATTCTCAGGGAAAAGAACTGAAGTGCATGGTTTAATCAATAACCAGAAGGATGATCATGCATCAGATATTATCCAAGAGAACTCTTGTGAGAAGTATGTGAGACCATGCAAAAGGAGAAAAAATTCTTGTGACGGAGCAGTTATAAATCCCACACATGAGCGTGGCGGCCTAATACCTCATCCTCATGCAAATATTGATGACTGTCATGCAAGTATGAATGTTGCATCACTTGTCACTGATATGACACATGATAGATGTTTGGAAGGTTGGGCGGATGATGTTTTAGGAAGCAACCGATGCACACCATCGGGAATTGCTGATCTAACTACTGACTATTATGTGAAACTGCTGGACCTGGATAAAGAGGCCGATGAGAAGTTGTATCGTCAAGCTATTGCGGCGCCCCTATCTCCTACCCTCCCTAATATTGATTTTTACGAGGATGAAGCAAAAGAAGTAGATAATCCTGAGATACTTGTTGATGAGAGCTCAAAAAATAATTTGGATCTATCATCAACTGCCGATGCATATGGTGACATGGAGAAGGAACCCTCGAGTAATATGGTAATGAATGATCTTGTTTCTTCTGAATTGCTGAGAAGGGATGATTCAGTTGAACTCCTGAAGGACACATGTATTTCTCAGTCAAGCCATGTTCATGCTCATCAGATCGAGGTTTCTGGTGAAGATTTGAGCATTCGGGATGTATCTAGTTCAGGGAATGAAAAATTGAAGATATCATGTGGGGTGACTTCAGCCCATGGCAGTCTTCTGAAATATTATGTTATATCCTCAGATAATAGAGATAGTCAAAGCATTTCGAGGGTCCTTCAGGCTATCAGCAGTTGCAAGCCTCAATGCTGCCTACTTGATTCAGCAGATAAATTCCTTCAAAGTCTTATCACAAATTTAAATGCGGAAGATGTTCCCATGAAGTAAGTGAATTGATGTTTTTAGATGCTCCTCGTAGTCACCTGCTTATAATCGTTAGACGGACAATTTTTAACCCTTGATAATTGCTTGTTTTGTGTATCTGGTTTTAACTGCAAATCTGGTCGACTCACATTTAGTAATACAAACTAGTAATATACATGTTACTCAGTTTGGATAAATAATTGAGTAGGGTGCGTGTCCCTTCCGATTAAAAGTTGTCTGTAATTGTGATGGTTATATGTGTTTGTATCCACAGTTCCACACAGTTAATTAGATTTGTGCATGCAAAAACTTGTTATGAACAAGGCATGCCAAGATGGTTGTAGTGTTATTGTTCAGTCCAATATTCATTCTGCATATTTTGTCACTCAGATGGCATATCAATATGTTTTGGTTTTTACGACTTAGAAAGTGAAACTAATTCTATATCTTTTGACCATTTGTAGGGAGCGGGTATGTGTGTTCTTATGCATAATTCTCCATGCAGTTTCTGAGATTGAAACAGGAAGTTTGGTAAATGCATTCAGTGAAGATTTCATCACATCTCTTGCTTCCATCACTGTACCCATCCGTGCAGGTATGTATCAAATTAATTTTCCGTTAGTTTTCTTTTCCACTTGTTGGTGCGAAAGTTTCACTCATTATCGTCTTGTAAATATGATGTCTTGTTTGCAGCACTCTCTGATGTGGTATTGAGAAACTTATTTGAGGAGTCATGTGATTTGGCTGAAATACTTGCACTTGTTGAAGACTTCACCCAGCATAGAAAAGTATTGGTGTGTTTGGATTCATCTGCTGAGATGCAAGTCCCTGGCAATGCCAAATTAAACCTCGAGTTGAATGGTAACAGTATAAGTCTGTATGAGCTCCCGGCGTCAGCCTATCAATTGGTTGTTTTGGGTTGTCTATTTGCATCAATTTGCTCTGGAATTGATCACACTGGGCTTGTTTGTGAGGCATCTTGCAGCATTTTCTCGATGGAGAAATTTGACCCTGCTGTTGCTCTGGCTATTCTTCATGCTTTTGCCCACACATGCGGCTCTAAATATTTAAACCTTCATGATTATGCCTTATCAATGACCGTCATAAAGTCTCTGGTTATGTTTCTTGAGAAACGTGGTTCATCTTCCAATTCTCTGTCGCAAACTACAGTACCGTATGGGATTTGGACGTGTAGCATCAGCTGCCCTTTCTCAGAAGGTGCACTTCCAATGGATAGTGTTGCTTCCTTGCTTGTAAATAAGCTTCAGGTGTATGGGAAATCCGTTTCTTGGACACAGAAATCATGTGAAACTATGAAATCACTATTTGTGTCTACCATTGAAGAGTGTACGGGAGGTTCAGGCACCAGAGAGGTGGTCTCAGTGAGTATATCTGAAGACAATCTGTTCTGCTTCATGAATATTCTTTCATTGGTTGAGATTTTAGCTTCTTTCATGGTATGAATTTTTCTACTAGTTTCTACTCAAGTTGGACCCTTGTGTATATTATTTGTTTTGTATTTCTAACTATTATCTGTATCTGCATGCAGGGCTGGGATTGGACAGATGCCAACTTCATTGGCCAATTTTGTGTGTTTTCTGAATCACAACTCATGGAGGATTCGTCTGCTGCCATTTTTATACTTCTTGGTCAACTAGGAAGGTAAATTTGTTGCACATTGAATAGTCATGTGTCTTCCCTATGGTATGTTTTGTGTGTATATATACTTGTTATCCACGTGAGATTTACCTAGTTGGCTACGTTGGTAAGTTGGTGGCATAGTTCCTCATCTCACTAGACCAGATATCCTTTAACCTCGTCATAAGCTTTGTGATTTCCCATATTTTCTGGCTTCACCACCATTCATTTTCCAGGGATTATGTTTATTCAATACTCCCTCCCTAACACAAAACTTCACCCCGGTTAACTTTTCAGTCTTGTCTATGACCCCAGAATAATTCTAAATTATATGGTGAAAATGTTGAGAAGAGATCGTATAATTTCCACAATCCATGCCTTTTCATAATACATTTTCCTCAAGTTTTTCACCAGTGTAATTTCATAGTAGTACTTTGGGGTCAAAGTCAGACTGAAGAGTCAACCCATGTGAAGTTCGGTGGGACGGAGGAATATCATTTTAAAGAGCAGGAACTATGATCATTACTTCGTTACTGTGCTTAATATCTATTTTTTTTCCTCAAAAAATTTGAATTTTAAATAATTCCTGTCATTTGCTGTTGCTCAGAGTCCAATCACCATTCCTGTATGCCCTGGAAATATAGTCTAAGAACTCTCCTCATATAATACTGCTTGGCTGAAAAACGTGCCTATCTTATAGATCCATCCTCAATGTTACCATCTTCAATACGTTGGTTACTTGTTTTTGTTTTATTGGATAGTTACCTGTTTCCACATGTCATGCAGGCTAGGAGTAGCTGCCAAGGGGTATGAGGACATAGGAGTTAAGGGACTAAGAGAACGGCTATCTGCACTATTCCATCACGGCAATTTCTCAAAACTGAGCCTTCTAACACAATCTGCTGTTATGACTGCTGTTCTTGGCCTTATTCCCCTCAAGTTTGAAGAAATTATCCAGAGCAAAGACGAAACGCTATTAGCTTTGAGCAAATTCTCTGATGCCAAGTTTATACGGAAATGGTTTTCTCACTTGAGCAAGGAACAGACAGTCGCTCTTAAAGGCTGCAACTGACTGAAAACGAGACAAGTTATGGCAATATGCTATCGTAATCTGGCAGAGGTCTGCTTGCTCAGACCTGAAAGTTGAGTTTTGCCGTGATCTCATCATGAACTTGTTCCATGGCCTGCACGAAGGAAGTTTTGCTTGAACATGCCTAGTTTATGCGTAATATGCATGCAACTGATAGGGTGTTCTTTTTGTTCCTTCGGTTTATGCAGTCCAAAATGGCTTGCTATATCCTGAACATACTTGGTTGGTCATGAGATAATTCATGGTTAAGCGATCACTAGGCTGTTAGCAACACTACGTCTTAGGGAGGTAAATCCCCAGTAAATATTGCATCAATCTTTTAGATCTACGTACCCTGAGATACTACGTTTTCAGTATCTTTTTGTATGGAAACCAGGTCTTTGATAGTTGATGCCCATTGTATCTTGTCTATTCTTTCAAAAATGGAAAAAAGAAAGAGATCTGGAAAGAAACTTGTTTTCACCAATTTTATATTTGCCATACAATTAAAATTCCTGCAAAGTTATTATTCTAGTTAAATGAAATTAAATTGCCGTTCTTGTATTAAAATAATATGGAAAATATATCCGTTTAGCAAATTGTCATATAAATTGATTAGCTAATTACCAAGTCTTATAAAAGTCTTACTATATTTTAAGAGTTAAAAGAGACCTCTAAACGTTTTATCTAGGCTAGAGTCTTAGAAAAGTTAGATTTTTCGTAGAAATAGGAAAATCAACTGTTTTCGTAGTCTGGTCTGTTTCTCGCGATTTTTGCGTTGTTTTACGGTCTGACAGGTCTGATTTTTCTCTTCATGGAGTTTAAATTGTACATTGTTGTTGTGAAGAATTATATTGTTGTTTTAAGATTCTATATTACACCTTTTGAACTATATTTTATCAGATTGTTTAGTTTGTTTTAAGCATGTCTTTTACAGTTTTAAGTATCTTTTTTTACAATTTTAAGATATCATTTACAGTTTTGTGTTGGGAGTTAAAAAGTTCCGTTTTTGTGGTTTTAAGAAAGTGTAAGTCAATTTTAAGCATGTTTATTACAGTTTTAAGTATGTTTTTTTTCACAGTTTTAAAATTTCATTTATAGTTTTGTGTTGGAGTAAAAAAGAATAAATAATTAGAATTATATTTATTATTTTAAGCAAACAAGTCTATCATATTTCATTAAAACATCAACACTCAAGTTTAAAAATGATAAATCAACCATTACATGAATGTAAATTTCATAGATTCTGGTGTGTCTCAAATAATAAAATATTATATCAGATGCTCGTTTGGTGTGTCTGATGCAAATTCCAGTTCACGTTAGTGTATTTTATACATCTCTAGCAACTCTTCCCATATAATTGATGTTGCACATTTTAGAGATCTAGGATAATTTGTTCCTGCTAAAACCATTAACAAACATGATTAAAACTACCATATATTACGTTAAAACTATCACAAAAACATTTTCAAACATCTAGAAGTCATTATCATGCAGATCAATTAAATCATTAACAATTAAATTTAAACAAATAATACAAACGTTTAGAACCACCATATATTAATATTCTTGAATATTCAGTCATTATAAACAACATTTAAAGAAAAAAAAATGAAAAAAAGACATATGTCATTATGCTTGCTTGTTGCTTCAATTCAGATCACAGTCATGTTCAATTTGATGCTCCCCAATTGCATACAGTCCAGTCATTTGGTTGTATATGACTCTGATGCGCGCTTTGCACCCCTTTATGTTCATATTAGTCAAACGAGAGCACATGAAGTATTACTTTAATTTGTTTCTTACAGTTTTTGTATCTTATTGGATCCTTCGTGACTTGGAAGCCAAGTTCATTTGTCATGTTTAACCAGTGAGACCTTTCAATCATTTTTTGACATCAACATTCTCTGTTAAAACAACAATATATAAGATTAAAAGCACAACATTACTAATTAACACACTAATTAACAATAATTAATTAACAATTCATCAGCACAACTAAATACTCTAACAACAATCATTAAATATGTAACTAAATGCATAAAAAGCACAACACACATTCAATAAATGATAGATACCACAAAAACTATGATATACATTTTAAATCCACAACACATCATACAAATCACAACTAGGCATACTAAATTAGGAACATGTACAACTTAATTATGGGGTTTAGGACGGTGCAAGGCGGACTGCCTTGCAAGGCGGACCGCCTTGCACCGTTCTAAACCCTAAACCCTAATTAAGACCGTAGCTTTCAGTGGGTATTTTTTCATGTTCAGTTGGTTTAGGGGTTCACCACCCCCCCCCCTTAGGGTTTTAGATGTATAACATAAACTATAAAAACCACAACTAGGCATATTAAATCAGGAACATGAATATGTAACATGAACTATAAAAACCACAACGAAGAGAGTTAAAACAATCAATATACATTTTAAAACCACAAATGAGACATTTTGAAACGGTAACAGGAAGCTTTAAAACCACAACATCATGTGTTAAAATGCGTACGTGCATGATTGATTTAAACTATATTTATCTAAAATAAAAGTAGGAGTTTCTTAGCATATGCTAAAACTACAACAAACATCATAAAAAATGTACAAGCATGTGGTTAAATCTACAATCATACATTTTAGCAACATTTGTTGTTTGAAACTATATCATGAGGCTAAAACAGTAATTTATACGATTAAATAAACGCAAATTTCTTAAAACTACGATTAAGAATGTTTTACAGCTGAAATCACACTATAATCTAAAATCAGTAATATAGTAATTGTAAAACAATAACAAGCATGCTTATACATCCAACGTAGCATGTTAAAACAACAATAGATGATTTTTAGACTATAAGATCCGTAAACAATGTTACAATTTAAAATAACAACGTACATTTGTATATTTAGCACGGATTATGTTAAAAATACACTGAAAACTAACATCTATTGCTAGGCATAAATTCATTTTTTAATGACAATAAACTGGAATATGAATATAGAAGCTTAAAAGCACAATAATATTTGAACAGGAACGTACGGAATTTATTCAGTGGTTCAATTTTTGGTATTATTTCAACATTTGAGTCGTTCTCTTCTTCCCCGTTTTGGTTTTGTTGATTTCACCCCTGGATCAGCTGGATCTGCATATATATGCAACAAATGAGTCTATATTGCTCATGATTTTCATTAAAACATGCACAAACACACAATAGAAGCTAGATTTGAACGTAATCATGGACAAATACATGTGGAAATGGTTTTTTTTACCTGATTCGTCTCCATAGTAGCTAGGATGATGAAATCCGGAGAAATGTACGTTGATTCAGAGATCGAAGAGAGAAAACGGCAGAAATATGCAGTCGCACATTTTAGTGTGTGTTTTTCTGTTTTTTGTTTTTAGGTCGTTTTTTGGTATTTATAGGCAACCGGTCTGGTTGGTTTTTGCGTCCGGTTCGTATAAGAATTGTGTCTCCGGTCAAATGGTTGGGTTTATCATGTTGAACCTGATTTTCCATACCTATAGTAAAATCTTACCTTATAGTATACTAACTCTTTATCTAGTTTTTGAGATAGTCTAGGGAATGAACGGATTTTTCCATCAGATATGGAAATTCCGTTTTTTTACATTAAAACCCACAAACCCTAAATAAAAACTAACATGCAGTACGTAAAAACTCACATACACTTTAAAACCCACAAACCCTAAATAAAAACCAACATACAACGTAAAAACTCAAAGACCCTAAATAAAAACCCACAAATAGTATGTAAAAATTCACAAACACTGAATAAAAAGTTAACATACTATAAATAAAAAAAAATGAATTTCCATATCTAATGGAAAAATCATTCTTTCCCTAGAATTTGTACTAATTTTTATATAAAATCATGTGTTTTAGTTTTTACCAATATTTGTCTAATTTTTCACGTTATATCTTTATATTGTGCATTTGTGTTTTTTGTATGTTTTGTCTAGTTTTTACAACATATTATTTAGTTTTGTAATTATATTGTCTAAGTTTATAAATGATTTTGTTTAGTTTTATTACTTATACATAAATTTTATTTGGTGTAATCTATATTGTCTAGTTTTTACATTATATTTTTTAGTTTGTAAAAGAAATTTTTTAATTTTTAGATAATATTAAATTTGTTTAATTTTTACATTATACTGTTTAATTTTTACTTGATCCGTTTTTAATGAATTCAGATTAAAAAATTCGTAACAAATTATTTATAGTTAAATTTATAAAAGAAGTATATATAACTATCTAATTTTATTATTTAAAAAGTATACTCCGAACTCTCTAAAATAATGTAAGGGTCGATAGCAAACTCTTAACTAATTATACAGTACATAACCATCATACATTCAAAATGAAGTGATGAGTTATCACAAATGTTCAACTTCTTCTTCATGTACTTTATTAGTTATTTACTTCCTCTTCCATGTGATTCATTCATATGGAGAGATAAGTTTTAATTATATTTAATAAGTCTATAATTAATTAACATTTATATAGTATAATCGTTATAATTTTTAAAAATACAAAAAAATTATTAAGATCAATTTAAATTTTAATCCGATAATACATTACTCATCGAGTCAATACACGATGTGGATTAAAGCCGTTCACAGGTCAATACATTGCCGATATGACAAGAAAGCTAATCGACATGAGGTTGGTAAGAAGCAGATGGTTCCTCGGTCTCATTAAATCGGAACGAACCGGTTATATAGTTCAGCGGTCCGGTTTGGGTGAAGGTGTAGAAAAGACAAGGAGCAATTAGAAATTACAGGTGAAGTGAACGTCCATCATATAAAGCCAATCAAGCGGCAACTGCCAAGGACAGTTAGGCGGAAAAATGTCTTTACTAAATCATATCATCATCGTCCATCACCTTAATCAACCTCGACACTTCTCTACTCTACTCACTGTGTTATTTACTCTGCTCTCTGTTTCCTCTCATATTAGGGCTCAAATTTCTCAAATACGCTTTCTCTCACAAACGAAGATCCACTACAAAATTCCTGCTTCGTGTTTCATCGTTTCATTTTTCGTTTCTCAGTGGCAATGACGTTGGTTTCTGGGCCTGTCACACCTGGACAGGTTCGCTTCTTAGCTACATTTGCTCTTATTTTTCTTTTTTTCAATGTTCGTTTTTTGGTGTTGCTCATCTGTAGAAAATTTGGTGAAATTCGGAGTTGTTTGATTTCAAGCTTGTTTAGGTAGAGTTACTTCGGTTCAATTGGAATTGTTTCGTAGGTCTGGTCTGGACCGTCTGGTTTAAATCTACTTAATGTTGCAGTCTGCAGCTAGTGCATGTTGAGCTCTTGAATTTTTGTATTTTTTTAAAAAGTATTTTCATGTGAATATTCGGGCGATCGCCTTCGGAAGTAGAGAAACATTGTCTTCCTGATAATGTTTTGAGTTCTGATGATATGAGAAGAGCAACATATCTTGTTATCATAGAAATTTCTGGAGTCTAGATCAATGCAGTTACCTAAACCACTTGGTTTTCGTGAAATAACTGGATATTGTGTGACTTGTTTACGGTCAGAGTGTGCTGTGAATTTTGGTCATGTGAAACAATCATATGGATGGTGTATGATTCTTGTATTGCTGATTTGTATCGATTAGTTGGAATTTGGAAAGGTGCATTAACTTGACACTTATGCTTGTCTTGTAACAGGTGTCATTTTTCCTTGGTGCCATTCCTGTGCTGTTTGCCTGGATATACTCGGAATGGTTGGAATATAAAAAGTCATCAAAACTGTGAGCACCTTTCTCAGTTGTTAGTTCCTAAATTCAGATAGTCGAGAGTTGAATGTAAACGTAGGATGTGTGATGCTCTTCTGGTATGCAGGCATTTGGATAATTTGGCTGAACCGGAAAGTGACTCAAGCAAGGATGATGATAGAGCTTCACTTTTGGAAGGAGGTCTTGCAGAAACTGTATCCATCAATTTGCCAAATGCATTTGTTAAAACAAACTTAATCAGGTGGTCATATGTTAGTTGTGTAACCTAATGATAGCTTTGCAATTTCTTCCTGATTACATGTATCAACTCCTTTTGTAGGTTTCTCCTGCTGGAAGACTCATTTTTACTTGAAAATCGAAATTTTTTAAGGGCAATGTAAGTATTTCATCATATTAATTGCACACGGGAAAGTTCTTACCTGTTTATGACTTTCTATTGAATATTATTCAGGGCTGAATTTGGTGGAATTTTGTGCTATTTTTACTTGTGTGATCGAACAAATCTGTTTGCAGATTCGACGAAGGTGATCTTTCTCTGTGCTTTTACGAGTCAATATCTTTCAGTTCCCTTTATTAGGCATTTCACAGAAAAATAATGCCCTTTAACTAGAAACTTCATTAAATTTAGTAGGATTGAAAAAATAAAAATTCAGTTGAATTGTTCATTCTGGTGGTTAATATGGTTAAGGACCCAATCGATTGGATTTTACTCATTTGGAAAATTCAATTAATACGATACTTTCGATCTACAAGAATTCACTGAAATCCATTTATATCCCAGAAGTTTAAAACTGGTAGTTCGTTGATAGTAGCTATGTTTACTTATCCTATCACAGTATCACTCATCTAACGCATTTATCTATACTTACATATACTTATATCTTGTTAACACTTTTGTATCCTTTTTCTTATTGATGTTGGACAGAGCTACAATCGTGATCTCTTCCTTTTTCTGTATATGCTCCTTATAATCACCTCAGCAATGACTTCTCTCAAGAAACATCATGACAAGTCTGCATTTTCTGGGAAGTCCATACTCTATCTCAATCGGCATCAGACTGAAGAATGGAAAGGATGGATGCAGGCAAGAGTTATATACTGAAGTAATTTGAAGGAGATGATGTAATATAAGCACTATACTACTCGTGTCTATTCTGATATTCTGAATCAGATGCTTAGAAAGAAAAGTGATTCAAAGGATCATTTGTGATAAAATTATCTGTGACACTTGATCTTTTATCTCTGCTTTCGGCCAGGCAGGATTTGGTTTCACCTTATCTTCTCAGCACTGTTTTCTCTTGTACAGATTCCATACAATATTGATCTGCATTCTTAAGATTAATTTGATGCTTCTGACAGGTCCTCTTTTTGATGTACCATTATTTTGCTGCAACGGAGATGTACAATGCAATTCGTGTTTTTATTGCTGCATATGTGTGGATGACTGGTTTCGGTAACTTCTCGTATTATTACATCAGAAAAGATTTTGGTCTTCCTCGATTTGCCCAGGTGACGTAATACTCTGAGTCAATTTTTGTTTCATTTACATATTATCTCTGAAGCAAGCAGTGCTTTACTTTTCACTCACGGGGATCTAAGTTAGTTTTTTGTTCTCTATGCAGATGATGTGGAGGCTAAACTTTTTTGTGGCATTTTGTTGTATTGTTCTTAACAACGACTACATGCTGTACTACATCTGTCCAATGCATACCCTCTTCACGGTTATGGTGTATGGAGCACTTGGTATAGGTTACAGCTATAATGAGATCAGATCAGTGATTATGCTGAAAATATTTATGTGCTTTCTAGTTGTCATTGTGGTATGGGAAATCCCAGGAATTTTCGACCTGTTATGGAGTCCTCTTATCCTTCTCTTAGGTGAGTAGAATACATAGCATGCATGTTTATATAACTGCAATAGTAGTGTTCAAGTAAAAAACTCATATTAGATTGACGGGTGTCAAGTTCATGTTTCTATACATACCCCTTTTCTCCTGAAGAGCCTAATTGTTGTTAATCCCATTATCAGGATACAGTGATCCTGCAAAACCTGACCTTCCTCGACTTCATGAGTGGCATTTTAGATCTGGGCTTGATCGTTATATCTGGATAATTGGAATGCTATATGCCTATTTTCACCCAAATGTAGTCCCTCAACTTTTTTTTACTTGTGCCTCACTTCTCCTTTTGTGCTTGAAATTTTACATGATTTCCTTCTTGCAGGTTGAAAAGTGGATGGATAAATTGGAAGAGTTAGAGACCAATCGGAGATGCCAAATTAAGGCATCCATTGTTACAGTCACCTTAATAGTAAGACTGTTTATATCTAAAGATACTTCAGGTTCTCTCTCACTTGATGTTCCTGACTATGTGTCCTTAGGTTGGTTACTTGTGGTATGAATACATATACAAGCTGGACAAAATCTCATATAACAAGCTCCATCCGTACACTTCATGGATCCCAATAACGTGTGTAACACATCTCTTTTTGAACTTGTCATTTTTCACTTCTATTTGCTACTCCAGAAACAGTTTCGTCATTTGAAAGACACTATCAACTCAGGATGTCAAAACTTTCTTCCAACACGTCTTTTCACATGTGCTTCTTATTATTTTCCAGTGTCTATATATGTTTGCGAAATTTCAGTCAGCAGCTGAGGAACTTCTCTCTGACACTTTTTGCGTAAGTCCCATCTTCTTGATGTTTGAATATTCATTCATAATGGTGCTATACTGCTATCCTTAATGGAAATATTCTATCTATGCTGAAACTTCCTTTACCTAATGTCTCCAGGTGGCTCGGCAAAATTACTTTGGAAACTTACATTTCTCAGTTTCATATATGGCTGAGGTCTGTAGATGAATTTTATCATATACAGATTTCTTGTTTGCTTCTTATCCTAAAATGTGTTCCACTCTTAGTCAGTATAATTTGCTGACTTTCAACTCTATATTTTCGACTCTATGTTAGTCAAGATTCCTTAACAAATTAATTTGGAAACTTCACATTTCTCAGTTTCATATATGGCTGAGGTGTAGATGAATTCTATCGTATGCAGATTTCTTGTGTACATCTGATCCTAAATTGTGTTTCAGTTTTGGTCAATCGGTATAATTTCCAATACTTCAACTCTATATTTTCAGCTCTATGCTTGTCAAGTTTCCTCAACAAATGATTTGTATTTCTAGCATGAAGTGTGTAACTTTTCTAGAAATGACTAACATTTGGTTTTGTCTCTTCAATCACTTTATTTCCTGCAATTCCATCTTAATCGACCCCAACTTATAACTGGATGTACGAGGAAAACTTAGTTCTGTAACAGTTTATGAATTTAAATCAGTTGGTGATGTGATCACTGATCAAGTTTATGTAATCCTCCAACCTTAAGTTGGCTTGAATATATTACCCTCACGGCCTCACCAACCTGTAAAATATATTTGCAGATCAAATGTACTAAATGGACAGCCTAAATGGCTGCTTTCTTTCATTCCAGATTACCCCCTGCTTAACTTCATGCTCACAACGGCCATATACATCTTGGTTAGTGAATCTTGCTCTTATTCTATCTGGAATCAATTTTGTTACTGAAACAACCTAACAATGACATGCTTTATGCTTCCCCGGATTAAATTGTTCACTCTGCTGCAGATATCTTATCGGGTTTTTGAGCTCACAAACACACTCAAGTTTGCTTTTGTACCCACACGAGATAACAAGAAGCTCTTGTACAATTTTCTCACTGGAGCTGCCATCTCCATTTGCTTATATTGCATCTCGTTTTTTCTTCTCCAGATCGTTCATTGATGGTAAGTTGTCTTATCTTCTTTACTCTCTTTTAGATAACACGGAGAGATTTTTTTATGCCTTCAGGCTTCAAACTTTTGGAATTGATTTATAGTTGCAAAATTTGTTATTAAGCTATCCTTTTCCATTTTGTGCACCTAATCCATTCCTTTTCCTTATTGTGTCTAATAATATTCTTAATTCCACTGTATATGATATTTGGTCGAATACTGATTGTACAGGCTCTCTGTATCGGTAGCTTTGAATGCTGCCAGTAAGAAGGGCTACTGGTGGACAGGAAAACCGCATGCCATTGTATCTTTCGCGACACCAAAGGTCACAAAGACAAGTTCATGATGCCAGTTACCACATCATCAATTGGCATAGTAGGAAATTATAATTAGTCTTCAAGAATATATTGATCAGTTTTTGTCCTAGGAATGATGATGGAGTTAAATGGGACACCTTTTTTGGCGAAATGATAGGAGAACTTTTAAAATGTGTAATTGCCATGATAGAATATGTCAGATGATGCATGAAATATGGAAATCCCCAACCCAAATTGCTGTTCAAGTTTGGATGCATAGACCATCGACTGATGCTAACTTGATTCTATTAATCGCCGTCTGCAGATGTTAATGTGATCCCGTCCATCGGAGAATCGGTCTTTCACAAAGTTTGTATAATACACTTCGATGAAAAATGTCACTAACTTCCACCGCTGTGTAGAGAAATGAAAAATAAAAAATCACTTGAGCTCAAGAGATAATGTCGTGCCAGTCAGCAGACCTTGTGTACAACTTGCTTGCCTAATTTTAAGCACAATTTTCGTTTCCTTTTGTCCAAATTTCGGCCAAACACTTAACAACTGTCATGCAATCCATGTGAACTCTATAGTGTTCACCAATTTAACACCTCAATTTGACTCCTAACATGCTTTGTTTCTTGGTGTTGTTATAAATCTAAAAAAGACCATGATTGAGTAGAACTTGAACTCAATTTGCTATCTTGAATTCTTGATCCATCTTCAGCAGTTTACACATACAATCATGGGGCAATCATCACAAACTGAAGGTGAGTTTTGTTTCATCACATCGCCACAATGCATTTCCTCTGTTCTTAACTAACGATTCACTCTTTATGCTTCTTTTAAGCACACATGGGAACTGAAGAGGAAATATCAGCAGCGCATACTTCAGAAACCGAACAAGATTCTCGGCTTCCATGGTCCAGACGATACAAATGGTGGATTCAGATGGTTGTGTTCACGTTTTTTGTCCTTGGCGGGCAAAGTGCAGGCACTCTCTTGGCAAGATTTTACTTCACCAATGGTGGAAAGAGCAAATGGATGGGCACCATAGTACAAGTTGCTGGATATCCTATTCTTTTTCCGCTGCAGTGGATGACTGCCTCGAAACAGCCTGATATCGAACCAAGTAGAAGCCGCCATTTTCGATCTATCCTAGCCTCAATTTACATATCCTTTGGCATTTTCATTGCGTTAACCAGCATGTTATACACCATAGGTCTCCAATACCTTCCGGTCACCACTTACACTCTGATCAGTGCTAGTCAGCTGGGTTTCAACGCGATTTTCGCCTATTTCCTCAATAAACAGAGGATCACTCCTTACATACTCAATTCGGTAGTTCTCTTAACCGTCTCATCGACCATCCTTGTGTTCCAAACTGACCCAGGGGATTCCAATAAAATCTCGAAAGCAAAGTATGTGGTTGGTTTTGTGTCTACTGTTGCTGCGTCAGCAGGGTACGCCTTAAACCTCTCTGCCACACAGCTTGCCTTCCAGAAAATCATCCAGCAGGAGACCTTCCGTGCGGTTCTTGATTTATCAGTTTATGAGGCCATAGTTGCGACATTTGTCATCCTGATCGGCCTTTTTGCAAGTGGGGAGTGGAGGACATTGAATACGGAGATGAACGAGTTTAAAATGGGGAGAGTCGCATACATCATGAACTTGTTTTGGACGGCTGTGTCGTGGCAGGCTTTTAATGTTGGTTCAATCGGGCTGATATTCAAGATTTCCTCACTGTTCTCCAATGTGATCAGCATTTTGGGAATGCCGTTGGTTTCTGTCCTGTCTGTGTTCTTTCTTCACGACAGGCTGACCGGAGTGAAGGGCATATCAATGGTTTTAGCGATATGGGGTTTTGTATCGTATGCGTATCAAAATTACATAGATGAGAAGACCAGAGATAAGACATCTCCTGGTGAAGTTCCTGAAGCTACAAGTTCACTTGCATAGCTATGTAGAATGCAAAGAATTGAAAACCTGGAATACTGCAATTGATCTTGACCAATGTTTCACTTAAAAGATGTTTGATATACTAATTAAGTTTTCGAAAATTTTGAAATGTCTACGGAAAAAACCCAGGAAAAAGAAGATGAAAACAAGTCATTTTAGCATGCTTGTCCACTTGGGATAAGTCAAAACTAATTTTAGCATGTTTTATTTCACTCAGGATAATTCATTGTACTATGTCACAGCTCCCAAAATAAAAACCACATAATATATTGTGCGGTTCTATGCACTGATAGGTTTCCTGTCAAAACAGGTCTATAGACAAAACTATCCAACTCACACTACATGTTCAAGTTGAACACTCTTAAGTTTTCTATCTCCAGCCAATTCCAGTATTAGTCCTAAACTGCCATGGAAGAAGCTCAAGAACTATCATCACACTCTCAAGGTAAGGCATCTCTCTCACAGTTTACGTACATGTGCTAGGCGGTTCGACAGCTCACTAGCCGAAAAGATAAAGATGAGATAAAAGAACAAATTTTCTTGTATTTCTTAACATTGTAACTATTTATTCTATCAGTAGGAGTGAGAGATGAAGAGATGAACTTACCCTGGCACAGACGATACAAATGGTGGCTGCAAATGGCCATTTATTCGTTCTTGGTTCTTGCAGGATCAACCACTGGTATTCTCTTAGCCAGAGTTTACTTCAACAATGGTGGAAACTGCATATGGATGCTAGCACTAGTACAAATCGTAGGATTTCCTGTTCTTTTTCCTTTCCAGTGGTTCACAAAAACTAAACAAACCGACACAGAGCCAAACAGAAATCGCCAATTCCACATGATCCTAGCTTCGGTTTACATAGTACTTGGGGGTTTCACGGCGGGAAATACCATGCTATACACAATCGGGCTACAGTACCTCCCAATCACTACATACACGTTGATCTGTGCTAGTCAGCTTGGATTCAATGCTGTTTTCTCCTATTTCCTAAATAAACAAAAGATCAGTCCTTACATAGCCAATTCAGTAGTTCTTCTAACAATCTCCTCAATCCTCCTCGTATTCCAAACAGATCCAGGTGACTCCAACAAAGCGTCAAAGGCCAGGTATGCTACCGGCTTTATATGCACCCTTGCTGCATCAGCTTGTTACGCGTTGCAACTCTGCATTACACAACTGGCCTTTGAGAAGATCATCAAGAAGGAAACAATCCGAACAATTATAGACATGGTTATTTATCAGAGTTTAGCTGCCTTATTGTTGGTGCTAATCGGACTCTTTGCTAGCGGAGAGTGGAGAAAACTGAACAAGGACATGGATGATTTCAAAACCGGGAGAGCTTTTTATGTTACAATTCTGTTAGGGTTAGCTCTTTCATGGCAAGCTTTTCTGGTTGGTTCCATTGGCCTGATATTTAAGATTTCTTCTCTGTTCTCGATGATCATCACCATTTTAGTAGTGCCGTTGGCTCCTATTGTGGCAGTGATCTTCCTCCATGACAAGCTGACTGGTTTGAAGGCAATGTCAATGGTGTTGGCAATATGGGGATTTGTGTCATACACATACCAACATTATATTGATGATCTGAAGATGAAGGAGAGCAAATCCACTCATGAAGTTCCTCTTACAGAAGTGGATAATGATAAATCTTAGTCATAGATGTTAGAATTTTTAGTATGGAACTGCAAGCTGAAGATTATACACTACACACATGTAATCGATGATCGGAGTACTTAAGGGAGAGAATTCCTTCAAATAAAATATCAAGAAAACGCCTCTTGAATTACTTTCTTGGCAAACAAACTCATCTCTTGATGCTTGATGCTGGTAAACAACTAACAAGCACTGATTTAATGTAACCTAGATCTTGTATTTCTTGGATTCTTCTAGAAGTATTGCAAGAACTACTTAAAAAAATCCATTACCAGCAGTATACGCCTTAAACCTCTCTGCCAGACAGCTTGGCCTTCCAGAAAATTATCGAGCAGGAGATCTTCTGTGCAGTTCTTGGTTTATGAGTTTATAAGGCCATAGTTGCAACATTTATCATCCATGACAAGCGGACCGGACTGAGGGCCGTATCACTGATTTTAGCGATTTGGGGTTCTGTATCTGGCAGCTAGCGTATCAAAATTACCTTGATAAGTATAGTGGAGATTAGAAACCTCCTGGTGAAGTATCTGAAGTTCACATGCATAGCTATGAAGAATGCAAAGAATTGAAAACCTGGAATACTGCACTTAAAAGATGTTTGAAATACAGTACTTGATTAAATATCTTCGAGTCTTCGACCACCTAACAAAACTGCTCGTCTAATCTTTACTTAAACTTAGCATTTTCCGCAAATCATGAAATAACAAGATGCTGATCATGTACAATTTTATCACTGGAGCTGCCATCTCCATTTGCTTTATTGTATCTCCTTTACTCTTCTTCAGATCCTTCATGAATGGTAACTTGTTCCATCTTCTTTAGATAACACAGAGAGATTTTGTTACACCTTCAGGCTTTAAACTTTTGGAAATTGATTTCCACTTGCAAATTTTGTTATTATTACATCCTTTTCCTTATACTGTCTAATGGCCTTAATTCTACAGATCACAGTGTATATGATAGTTTTCTCATCGACTAATGTCAACTTGATTCTATCGATTGGAGTTTGCATATGTTGATTCCGTTTCTCGGAGAAGTGGTCTCCCACAAAAAATCACTTAAGCTTAGGAGATTATGGCGTGCCAAACAGGATCACTCTGTTCATGCCTACTTACAAGCACAGTTCAATGCACCTTAAAAAGTTGTCCACAATTTCAGCCTAACACTTAACAGAGTTCACCAATCAAACACCTCAGTTGGATTCCTGTCATGCTATGTTCGTTTGTGTTTTCTTATAATGTCAAAAAACACACATGATTAATTACAAGTTTAACTCATAAACAATCAAGAGAACAATCATCACAAAGTGGAGGTAAATTCTGTTCCACCAGTTGGAAACATGAAGAAAAAATGAATGCCTTGCTAGATATGTTTACTCCAAGACAAATTTCTAATTATCACTTCATTAAGGACATGAAATACACGTTTGTAAGCTATTATGTAAGAGCTTTGAATCAATGTACACATATTGTGTGTTCAAAATTGGCTTAGTGGGTAGGAACAATAAACTAACAGATGATCTCATCTATGTTGTTTAATTAGTTTGGCATTGTTATCATTATTCTACACGTCACATTTTGTAACTGACATTGTTGGTGCAGGTAGAAACTTGCAAAGGATCATTCCTCACCCATATATATTTATAAATGGGGTCTCAAGTCTCAAGTCTCAAGCTCATTGAGAAGAACACATGTACAGAATAACCCTTCTCTTCACATCATCACAATTTTATTTCGAAACGGCAAATGTGAGTCGACCTCTGACCTATTAGTTGGAGGGGAAACGTCTCACCAACTGAGTTGCACTTCGTCATCACAATGCCTACTGAAGAGAAAATATCAGCACATAGTTTAGAAACAGAACAAGATTCTCCGCTTCCATGGTTCAGACAATACATGCCGCGGATTCAGACGGTTATGTTCACGGTTTTTGTCCTCAGCGGGAATAGCGCAGGCACTCTCCTGGCAAAATTTTACTTCACCAATGGAGGAAAGAGCAATTTTATGGGCACCTTAGTACAAGTTGTTGGATTTCCTGTTCTTTTTCCGCTACAGTGGATGACTGCTTCGAAACAGCCTGATATCGAACGAAGTAGAAGTCGCCATTTTCACTGTATCCTAGCCTCAATTTACATATCCTTTGGAATTTTGACCGTGTTAACCAGTATTTTATACACCGTAGGTCTTCAATACCTTCCAGTGACCACCTACACTCTGATCAGTGCTAGCCAGCTGGTTTTCAACGTTGGTTTCGCCTATTTCCTCAATAAACAAAAGCTCACTCCTTACGTGCTCATTTCCGTAGTTCTGCTAACAATCTCCTCAATCATCCTCGTGTTCCAAACTGGCCCTGGGAATTCCAATAAAACCTCGAAAGCAAAGTATGTAGTTGGCTTTTTGTGTACTCTTGCTGCATCATCTTTGTACGGCTTAAATCTCTCTGCCACACAGCTTGCCTTCCAGAAAATCATCCAGCAGGAGACCTTCCGTGCAGTTCTTGATTTATCAGTTTATGAGGCCATAGTTGCGTCAATTCTCATCCTGATAGGCCTTTTTGGAAGTGGGGAGTGGAGGACCTTGAACACGGAGATGACTGAGTTTAAGACAGGGAGAGTCTCATACATCATGAACTTGTCGTTGCAGGCTCTGTCTTGGCAGGCTTTGAATGTTGGTTCAACCGGGTTGATATTCAAGACTTCCTCACTGTTCTGTAATGTAATCAGTATTTTGGGAATGCCGTTGGTTTCTTTCCTGTCAGTGTTCTTTCTCCACGAGAAGTTGACTGGACTGAAGGTCGTATCGATGGTTTTAGCCATCTTGGGTTTTGTATCGTACGCACATCAAAATCACATTGATGAAAAGACCAGAGAAGATACCACATCTCCTGGTGAAGTTTCTGAAGCTACAAGTTCGCATGCATAGGCAGCATAGCTACGTAGATTGAAAACCTGGAATACAAGAATTAATCTTGACCAGTGTTTCACTTAAAAGATGTCTGATATACTAATTAAGTTCTCTGCAAATCTTGAATTGTCTAGGAAAAGAAGATGAAAGGTAGAGAATATGGAAGTAGTAATTTAGAGTTCGATTACCTAAAGAGTTAAAAACACTTGAAAACAAGTCATTTTAGCATTCTTGTACATTTGGGACGAGTCAAAATTAATTTCAGCATGTTTTAGTTCACACAGGATAATGCATTGTATACAAGTTAAGATGTCATAATCACACAATAAAGACCGCATAATTGTGCGGTCCTATGCACTGATTGGTTTCCTGTCAAAACAGATCATATAACTCACACTACATAGAAATGTTCCAGTACTTGTCCTAAACTGCCATGGAAGAAGCTCAAGAACTATCATCAAGGTAAGGCATCTCGATCACAGTTTCCGTACCGGTGCTAGCGTTTCGACAGCTATCAGATGCATCAATGCACTGGCTGAAAAGATGAATATGATGATAAAGATCAAGTCTTCTACATCCAAAAGCAGTGTTCATCTTTCTCAATTGTTGAGTTTTAGCTAAACAATACATGAGCATTTATATTTTCCCTTTTTAAACTTTAAAATCAGTATTGAATTGATGTACACAATTTCAAACGACTACGACTAGCTAATATTTGATGATTTTATGATCTTTTATTTTACGATAAAATTTAAAATTCGTTGATAATCGAGAAACATAAAATACTTTTAAAGCCGTGAACGATAAATTGAGAACCCGGACTACTACCAAACAAAATCAAAACTTCAAAATGAGTATGATGCTACTACTAAATTACTTAAGAGTTAAGAACGTTGACCTGATGGTGGCATTTTGAAATTAAGTCAACAAATACTACTCAGCTGCAATATATACTAGTACTAGTGTTGCCAAAAATAGCAATGTGTTACAGAATTCAATGGCGGGTTTCAGCCGCAACCAGTTGGAAAAGGACACATGATACTCTGACTAGCAGTGCAATAGTTTTTTTAAATTTTCATTGGCACTCTTTTCAATTATAACACATGGAGTAAACATAATGAACCAATATTGAATATTAAAGATAAGGACAGATTGATATGTAATCGAAATTGACAATTTTATATATAAAAATATTAATTTAAATTAAATTTTATTAATTTAAATTACATATCAATCCGTTATTGAAATTTAATATTCAATTTTAATGGATATGTTTAACAACAAACTAAACAAATTCCGTGAATATGTACTGCTGTACTAGTCTACTAGATTAATTTTATTATAGAATCATGGTTTAGTAAATCATAAAAATGAAAAAGTATTAATACGTCTTGGTTAGAAAAGTACTTGATCTTGACTAATTAAGTGGGACTCTTTTATGGTAATTCACTATTCTCCAGCCTTACGTCGGATAAATGATTATATGCCGTTGAATCGTTGATTTAATGCTCTATATTAATTCGTCAAATTGGGACCATTATATATATATATAATATTGGGACCATTATATATTATTCATTTAATAAAATATTATATAATTAATAAATTAATAATTTATTAAGTTAAAGAGGTTTTACGTATATGCATGATTGCTCAATATAAATTTCAAATGCATCAAAACAGGAATATGTTCTAATGAGATGTTACGTATATTCCTTATTGATTATAAGAGCCTTGAAAATGTACTATCGCATAAAATTTAAATGTAATCTTAACGTAAAATGTACCAATATGACCATTTAGCAAATTGATTTTGACACTGTAAATTTTTCTTGGCGTATACTTGAGAGGTTTTAGCTATACATATTTTGAAGAAGACATTTGTGGGATTGAGAACTTGATCGATCATTGAAAACAATAAATGCTACGAAGTTAAGATAATAAAACAAGTAATGGGTAATATCATTCAAACTCCGGTAAATGGTGAGGTGATTCAATGGCTTTCGAACTGAATAACTCAGGCTTCAACAACTCTTCTAAACTTTATATTACAGTACAAGAAGAAAACCCCATTTATCTCAAATGCAATTGATAGATGAACTCCACATAGATTTCAAGTTTAATATGGCTATAGACCCAATTTTCAATTTTAGTTTCATTACACGATCTAGCAACAAATTAGCACATCTTCTCGCTAATTATATGTTGTGAGTTGTAACTGACTCGGACACTTCAGATTGAATTAAAACAATAACCAATATGCATTAACATAAACCCTAATTTATCTCAAAAAAATGGAATTCACTAACAAAAAAAGTGATAGTACGTACAGTCATATATTTCATCAAATATTTGTAATTGAGGGGGTCACAATAATACGCGTTATGTGTGTTCGCGTTCTAATCTCCCCCCCTCTCGGAAGTCTCGTTTTCATCTAAAAGCCCGTTAGTCAAACAATTACAACTAGGTCCTTTCACGAATTAGTGTTGACCGAATTAAAATCTGGTTTTGTAAATTGACAGAGCATTAGGCTTTCATATGAAATTGAAATATAGTCATTATATTTCGATTTATTTTTCTATTATTTTTTTCTTTATTTATTTAGTAGCTATTAACAACTAATTTAATTACATACCTTACTTTTTTCCTTTTACAATTGTTCAGAACCTTTAATATTTATTATTCATGTACTTTTTTGTTGTTCTCTTTTACATTCTTTTTTTTTTTAACATACATTTTTATTATGGTTCTTTTATGTACTTTGTTGTTTTTTAACCTTTGTTACATTATAAATTAAATTTAAATAATAATTAAAATTAAAAAAATATAAGTATTTTCAATCACTCAAATTATTATTGTAAAAAGGAAAGAAAACCATATACCACCCCTACTAGATGCCTTCTTTTCATATTAGTCCCTTCTAGATGACAATTACATATATATCCAAATATTTCTTAGCAATTACATCTAAATCCAAATAGTCAAATACAATTTCATTTAGCCAAACAAAATCCTCCACAAGTTTCTATGTGGTTTGTAAATTTGACCCTAACTTTTAACAAATTATATATTTACTCCAAAATTAAAATTATATTTTATACATTATAATATTCAACAAACTAATAAATAAAATATTTAAAAAATGTAAAAATTTTGTTAGAAATTTAAAAAATAATAATAATTGGAAAGTGGTCGGATATGAAAGCAACTCCAGGCTAGTGTTATTAAACAACTCTGATCTGAGTTGTACACATCTATGTCAAAGATGTTTACAAAGCTTCGATGATGAAGCTTGATTTTCCTTACCTTATGTTAGGAATATCTATTAGTATTTTTTGATCAATAACCATATGACTTATCTTTAGTACAAAAAGGTAACTAGTACTCTTAGTTCAATTGAACATTGTAAAAGAATAAATCACTTAGTATGTTAGTCTAGTTAAACTTGTATTAGAATTATTAGGTCTCTGAATG
>JAYMSP010001308.1:0-33505 GCA_036897095.1 Plantago elongata
AAGTATCATTATTAAAAATATTTAATTTTTTTATTTGAACAACAAAAAATAAGTTTGGATGATGATACTCATCTTTAATTAATTTATATATATGAAATAGGCAAACGGTGAGATGTATCCAAGTAGTTATTTTATGTGCTATAACACCAAATAGGTTATGAGTTTAAATCCTATTAACTGCATATTATTTATTTATTTTTAATATATAGAGGCAATGAATAAATTTGAATCGGGCGAGCGGGTTGGCTGGCCGGGCTGTTCAAGATTCTGGTCCGGATGTCCAGGCCCGAATGGGCCGTAAGGGCCCTACCCATTAATTGTTATAAATTTTTTTTATTTTTTTATTATTTTTAAAATAATTATATTATTTAATATTTAATATTTAATAATTTAGTGAATATTTCAGTCCTTTTATAATTAATAAAAATTAATGAAAATAAAAAATTAATTCGTCCATTGACGAATCATAAATGATGTGTTAATATTTAATTGAGTGTCTAATATCGGACGGGATGAATGTATACCAGACCATAGAAATATCCTGCTTACCTCACATGTTGGTTTTTAAGATTGTTTAGTTGTGTCTATATATTGCACTTGCAAGTTGATCCTCTCTTTATACTTTTATTCGCAGCCTAGATGTTTGGATTTAGTTTATTCAGTTGAAGCAGAAGAGGACACAACACTAGTACCAAGGCAAAGAAAAACACAACATACCCAAAAAGCAGCAGCCCAAGAGCCAATGCAAAGACTTTAAATTGAAAGGAAGGAAAGCTCTTTGAGCCAATAAACTAGAGCACCGTTTCTGGCACGAAACAAGCATTCATTCCATATAGATAACAATAATAATCACTCCTTACAATATTGCATTTAATCTATGGACTTTAGCTAGCTTCATTTGGGATCATAACACTATGAGAGATCTCTATATTAACTTGGTGAGAGACCTTCAACACAAATGTATATGTAGCACCCCAACAATACTATAGTAATGAGTACTAGCAAAGCTAATTTGATTCTACCAGTAACATAACATAATAAAGCACTTAATTGGACCCAAAACACCTAATAACACTTATTTGGCAATCCAACCAGGGTAGATAGATATTCTTTCTTTTCCTTAGAGTTGCCCAAAGGAGTGAGCAAGATATGTCAATGCTCCAACAAGAGGTGCATTTATGTAGGTGGCTGGTTCTGATTGCTCGTAATCGGACCGATCATCTGGGAAACTGTCATTTTGATCTGGACCACCGACGACAGCTCCGACCAAGATGTTGGGATTGGGTGACTGAGAGCCCATGAAATGGAAGCCGGCTCTGCATTGGATCTTTGCTGGATGCGAACTGACAGAAGGAACGGAGGCTCCCCTGTGGTGGATTCTCTGGGGATACCTCGGGCCGTAACCCACCATGAACGACATTCTTTCCGGATTGTCACCAAGTAGATAGTCCACCTGCCCACATTCCACATGAGTATCATTAGAACTTGAAAAAGGTTAAAGCTCTATTATTGCTTGAAAAGTGATTGAATGTAAAGTGAAGGAATAATTCATGAACATGGAACATGTCCAAGGACATGTAAGGGATAATAACCATAGTGGTTTGTGTCACATAGCATGACTAATACTTCTGAGGTAAACAATAATAGTGATTATTAGTACAGTTACATATCATATCTTTCAAAGAATAAAAAATTGTAATGTTTCAATACCTGTTTCTTGGCAAATGATCTCAGCTTCTTAGGTGTGATAGTGGTTCCACCACAGTTCACAACCTTGTGGGATTGGGTCAAGTACTTGGCATAGGTAACCAGTAGAAATGAGGTTGATGTCACATATTGCATGTTACTGTCATTCATCTTGAACAAAAGGCCACCTGACATGAATAAAAAGCGTTCTTGTTAATACAGTTGATAATTACCAAGATCACTATGTGCTTTTTTTTATAAATCCTGTGTAGTTTTTATACCCCTAGTAAATTGAGCACTGGTAAATGGAGTTCCAGGCATTAGTTGACAGATGAAGTTATCAGCATGGCTTTTGTAATCATGAAGTGGCTGCACTTTCTGGACAAGAAATTCCTACAGATCACACAAGTAATGATGTCAGCTCAAGTTGATTACAAGCAGAGAATAATAAATGTTGGTAAAAATGTTTTAAAAAACAACCTTTGAGAGAAGGATTCTAGCTCCAATATGTTTGTTATCCCATCCAAATGTATTATCCGTTTCAGCTGCACCAAGAGTCTGTCCATTCGCTTGAATGTAGTTAAGATAAGTTGGATTTCTTGTAGCTTTGTGCAACCAAGCAGCTCCCCATAGTAGCTCATCCTTCAATCAATAATCCAAGTATCACCATTAGCACATTCGAGTACTTCAAACATAAATCAAGAATGACATTCACCATAAAGGTTAGATTTCTACCATATATCCAGAGAAATCACAGTAATAAGGGCAGACATATTCTCTCAGACCATTGCTGTATGCTCCTCTGTGCTTATCAGCAAACTCAAACACCTAAAAATCAAGCAAAACCACACATCAATTTACAAACTAAAACTACACACTATACTGCATTGTTCTTGATTCAATTTGTTTAATCACTAAAAGAAGTGCAAAGCAAATTACCCTTATTGCCCTTCTGGCCAACACCTTGGAGTAATTAGGATCACTCTTTCTAAACACCAAGGAAGCAGCAGCAAGAGCTGAAGCAGTCTCGGCAGCAACCTCAGTACCAGGGGTATTTGGGTCAATCTTAACCACAGTTCTTGGAGTATCCATATCTTCAGGCCTTTCCCAACAAGCATGATCCCTTCCCGCATCTCCTACCTGAAGACAACATTCTAAAATCTTTTAGAGTCCGAGAAGTTTAGTTCAGAAAACCGGTTAAAACAATTAAAATCTTACAACTCAAGAATTTTTTTAATTATATACAACAAAAAAATCACTCCCTCCTTATCCACTAGTGACATTTCTTTAATGAATTTACAATGTTGCCCTTTTCAGCTTAAACTAGGCATGTTACAACTTTCAAGAAAAGGGAAGAAAAAATGACCTGAACATAAATGGTGTCTGGGTGAGCAGTGGCTTTGAGAAGATAGTCAGTACCCCATCTGATGGCTTCTCTTGCATTTTGTAACTCTCCTTTCATCTGACCACCAAACTCAATCACACTCCATGCGAGCATCGTTGTGGTGAAAGCCATTGGAAACCCAAACTTCACATTGTCACCTGCATCGTAGTAACCTCCAACCAAATCCACCTACATTGTTGATTTAAACACCAATTAGTATAACCCACTTCACACATTTACAGTTTGTGCATAAAAATTGAGTCTTTGGACCTCAAAGACAGGCAAAATGCACTTCAATTGCACTAAAAGGCCGAAGTAAAAACTAAGCCCAGATAAAGATTTGGGTCTTGGTAACAACAAAAATCAATGAACTTACCATTTTTAACCAAACCACTAAGAACAAAGAGACACTAACTTCAGACATTTGTATCTTGAGGCCAAAAAAATGTGAAGAATAAACAGGGCAAGTAAACATGTTTGAGCAGTCTTGTCTAATCCAGTAAAACAAAACAGCTACATTTGCAATTAAACTTCAAATGAGCAAAAGCCAGTCAAAGATTTCAGACTCTATGCCAAATGAACAACAAAGCTAGCATTTTTAACCGTTACAGAAGCTCACTCACAAAAATTAGTTAAAAAATACTGCATTTTCATCAAACTAGTAATAAACAAACCACAGCTCAAGATTCCAACATTTCATTACAAAAACTCAACAAAGATTGAATTTTTAACCGAACCCAACATAAATAAAGACTAGATGAAGCAAAAGGATAAAGAAATATACGTGCATAGCAGCTCCATCTGAAAGACCAGAGTCTTTTCTCCAAGTGACCCTCTGGTTAGAAGGGAGTTTACCGGACCTTTGGCCCTCAAAGAACAAAATGGACTTGGTGAGTGCATCTCTGTAGTTGTGAGAAGCTACTCTAGGGTGGCGATGTTTGCCAGGTTTGGCATTGCAGAGAGACTGAGGAGAGAAGAGCAAGAAACAGAGGAAAATGAAAGAGGAAATGGAAGGAGAAGAAGAAGAAGCCATTTGGTGACGACAATGGTGCAACGACACTCAAAGAAATCAACCAACTGGCAAGGTGCAGAATAAGCAGAGAGCTTTCTCTACGGTATTTATAGACAAATATTGTGAGGGGAAACGAAAAAGCTGCCCCTTTAACTTCCTGCTTGCTTTCCCTAATTACATTTTAACTGCCGATTAATTTTAAACTACAATTCCCAATATACAGAACCATAGTTTCTTTTTTTAAATATTTACATCACTTCGGATTCAACTTCCTACATTTTACTTTATTACGTAATATAGTTGGTGCATTTGAATACATAAGCCTAGTGTAAGTTTATTTTATTAGTTCCGACTAAATTCTGCATTTTTACGAGTTCATTTGTAGCTTAATATTGAGAAATTCATTTTTACCGAACCTCTTTTTACTCAATGTACAATTGTTTTACCTGGGGTAATGAACTAAAGAAGCAAGATAATCGTGATTATTTGAAAACAACTGTAAATCAGGAAAGTTATTGCAAATTAGGAATGGCCAGCGACCATATATTAGTGCGGTTGTTGTTAGTATTTGTCGTCTTACAATTTTTTGTCGCATTTTAAATACTGTGGGTGAAATCATGTGAAAATAATTTATGATACCGAGTGAAAAATAGGAAACTATTTCAAATTAAGAACGTCCAGCTATCGATTTGTCAGATGATAGTGTGGTTGTTTTGAATGTTTGTCGCATTTCGAATGCATTGGGTGAATCATTTATGACAGTGTACGAATTGAATAACTATGACCAGTATTTCAATTTGATCGAGTAATTTGTTCACACTCTTTTAGAGCGAGCTAATCACATGATTTATACCTCCCCTCCAATAACAAAACAATTATGTTAAGGAAAAACGAAAATTATAATACTCCATGTCTCCATCTATACTGCAAAACTTCATTGATTTTTCATTTTCAGTCATTCCATTGAACTTTGTAAAATACAAAAAAAAAAAAAAAAGAAAAAAGAAGAAGAATAAGTTACTCCAACCAACACATGATAAACGATCTCAACTTTTTATACGAGACTGTAAAATTAGAACATCTCCCTTTCACTAATTTCCAGCTTTTTCGATCTATATGTAGACTTTTCTCGATCTTGTACATATACACATCTTCCATTGAAATTAAGTATATCGGGTTCGAGCTTTGTGGTCGTGGATGTAAAAAGTACCGATGGGAGAGTCGCCCCCTAAAAAAGAGACCGGCCATGCTTGGTTGGATTAGTCGCATATAGCCGGATACCAACGAAATCGAAAAAATATATAAAATTACGGTCTACTTTACATTATAAAATTAAAAACGGACGTTTGTAAACAAAATTTATAACATTATGAATAAAATTACTAATGTTTTAGTTGTGAGCAAACTAATAGTATCTTTTTATTATTTATTTTCCATGTTATGTCTAAAACCAGTTGTTTACGTATAAATTTTTTAATATTCTTAGATATTATTAAATAGTAAGGTCTCAAAATTTCAAGCTCAGCTCAAGGTTGCGTAAAGAAATCGAGAATACTACTTATAACTACATATTAAGCTTTTTTATTTTGTACAAATTTTTATAGTGGATAACCAACTGAAAAATTCCGATTTAGACATGAGTGAGGACAAAAGTGAAACAACCCAACTGACTGATCAATCGAGCCCCCGACAATTTGGGTCGGACGGTTATTCATGTATTGGGCCACACACGTCACCCTAGTATGATATGTTGTCCTTTTTTGCCGGAACCCGCAGGAATTTGCTTTTGAAATCACCAAATGTCGCATACTATCTAGTTGAAAGTGGTAGTCTACTCATAAACTTTGCATCCCCCGTGTTCTTAAGCATATGTATGATGTTTGGTATTACATTTTACTCCTTAAATTGTGTGAAGTCCGTGTAAAGCTTTGGTTGGGGTATCCATGTCTTGCGACCAACCATCCACACCCTTACGAGTTTGGGAACGACCGCACTCTCATACCATTTGTAACGACCTGACCAATTATCCATCGAGTCCACTTTTTGAGCGTATGCGCTGATAATATGTTGCTTCCCTACACAATCTATTTCCGCATATTTTGTAATCGTTCGTGCGTGAATCGGGAGACCTACTAATTGGTCACCCATCTTAAAGATATATTCAAGAGCAAATATCGTTTAACTGTATATTTTTGTGTATGTGATATCAAAAAGAAAGATACACATTATTGAATATTAATAATGTTATCAATTTATTTAGTTATCAATTTATTAGCCTCTTTTAAAATAAACTTGTGTTTCTCAATTCGTTATAGTACCTAGGTGGCTAGGTACATAATAAATTTGGTAGAAGCATTAAATCGTGACAAAGAGGGTTCTTTACTGAATCGATGGGGGTGGATATGGATGATATCGATTTAGGGCTTGTCATTATGTAACATCAACGGTAGGGAGGAATATGACTTGTCACGTGAACAGGCTTCGTTCCATCTCTCTTCATACAGCACTTCCAATATTACCTCTTCAATGAATCTTCATTTATTACCTGTGTATGTGATAGCTACAGGTGATCGGAGGAACCTATTAGCTAAATGCATTGAGGTATACTATAATCTAAGGCCATAAATTTCAATGATTTTTATCCTATTGCCATGATTAGTGTAAAGCCCAAGTTCAAATTTTAATAGTAGTTGATAACTGATTAACTAAGTAAGCTCATCCGGATCTAGTATATTAGTTGATAATCCAACTATTATGTTTTAGACTAACATAAACGGACATTACTCTTATTTTATATTTTTTATTTAAATTACATTATTATATTATTTGTAACGATCCGAACCCTAGTAGGCGAGTGGCGTTACTCATGTCAGCTCTTGAGATGATATGTTAATCCCACTGTACCAACATAAGTCATTTCATGCGCATTTTAATCTCACTCGCGCGCGAATCAGGAACTTTCCAGTGGATATAGAATTGCTCCAGATTAAGCACGCTTAACTCTGGAGTTCTTCTAGGTGGATTCCTGAAAATAAATCTGCACCTTGTTGGTATGAATATCATTTTTTAAACTCTATGAATCTGACTTGAAATTATGGGTGTTACATTCACCCCCTCTCGAATTGTGCGACGTCTCCCCGCACCATGCTCCGGCCAACAGTCCACCCCTTGTTGGTTTTGGGTTGGCATGGATCTGATACCATTTGTAACGACCCGACCCCTAGCGAGTCGGCGCGATTACTCATGGGCAGCTCTCGGGTGATACGTTGGCCCCACTGTACCAACATAAGTCCTTTCCCGCGCATGCACTTTGACCTCACTCGTGTGCGAACCGAAAACTTCTCAGTTCGTGACCCATCCTAGAATTGCTTCAGCTCTCGGGGTGATATGGTGGCCCCACTGTACCAACACAAGTAGTTTCCCCCACACTTTGACCTCACTCGTGCGTGAACAGGAAACTTACCAGTTGGTCACCTATCATATAGTTGCTCCAGAGCGAGCACGTTTAACTCTGGAGTTCTTCTTGGTGGATTCCTGAAAAGAAAAATGCACCTTGTTGATTTGAGTAACATTTACAATCCCTAAGTTCAATGGATCTGACTTGAAAGTCTGGGGCGTTACATTAATAGTCTATATATTTTTCAATAGTAGTATACAATTTATTTCTAATTATTTAGATATATACTTAAAGTATTTTTACCGCCACTTTAATAATGTCATTAAAAATTATTAAAAATTGAAACAATTTACAAATATTTGTAATCATTTTAACTTAATAAAAAAAAGGGCAATGGTTATACAAATATAAACGTATTCATTTTAAAGAGTCAGATGGATTAAGAGAAACAAATATAATAATAATTGATTTTTTCTAATTTCTTTTTATGTCAGGGACAATCCTAGACATTTTCAAAAATCTATAATTATTAGCTTCTCAATCAGTTGAATGATCCAAAAAATTAAACATTCATGTAACAAATTTTTTATTAGTAATTAATGACAAAACAAAAGAAAACTCTTAGAGCATCACTATCACGACCAAATTTCGGTTGTTTTCTGTGGTGACCGCGTCTCGCGACTGACCGTCACCCACTACGGTTTCGTTCGCAACCGCAGTCACCAGCTTTTTTTAATTATTATTTGAAGTTAGTCTAGTTAGGAGATTTGAAGTTTAAAATGGTATTCTTTATTGAATTTGAGAATTACAGTACAACTACTACAACATTTAGAAATGAAAAATAAAACAAACACTGAATATGAATCTAAAACGAACAAGATAAAACACCATTTGATTCGACTCGTTCACGGATTGAATTCTATCTCCAACATCTCGAACACATTCCTATGAGTAGGCGTCATGCATCTGGCTCGGATCTAGTTGGCCCAGGTTCAGATACATATGCAACCTTTGAGTCCTAGCCAATTCCACACTGCCTTGGCTGGCTAGACTTGCCTCTCCAGCCTTTGGTCTTCCCTCTACTTCAACCATTCAAGCCTATGTCTTTCAATCTCGATTCCATGTTGCTCAGGCTAACGTTTTTGAGCGTATTCATCCCTGAACCGAGCAAATTGAATGTTCATCTCACTGTTAGAGGAGTAAGTCAACAACCCACTACATTTGGCATTTGCCTTATCTCGGCCAAGTGGACGCCTCGTACCAGTATTTCCCCACTAAAGCGCGCGCACGTTTGCTCGCTCTTCCTCCACTTTCTTCCATGTCTTCATCGCTTCAGTGTTCGGCTCATCATGAAGTTCGACGCCAGGGATTCGCTTGTCCCACGGGTTGGTGTAGTTCATCTTGGTTTGTCACTCTAGATATTCCTTCATTGCGTTCCAACAATGAACTAAGTCGAATACTTCAGTATTCTTATACGTTGCCATATAGATTTGTTTAGCATACTTGATGAAATCTTTTTCATTATGACCACTCTGATTATGAAGTGCTCGACTAGCCTCGTTGTAAGCATTTACAAACACGATCACACCAGGCTTGATCCAATTTCATCTACCCCGGAGAGAACTTGATGTTTGAGGTCGCAACCTACAATAGGTCCTTCATTGCTGCATCCCACTTCTGGATGACGTGCTTCATGAAGATCGAAGTGTATACTTGATGTTTATTCTCCTCACTTACTGCCATGAACATCGAGATCAGTGCAAGATCCTCCTCATCCGAGAACATCTTCAGCCCACCGTCGTCTGAGCCTTCTTCTTCACCTTTGCCTTTTCCCTCTTCTTCGACCACATTCTTCTTGGAAGCAACTTTCTTCCATTTGCCTTTTGTTGCCTTCGCTTTTCCCCTCCCCCCCCCCTCCGGTTGTGATGGTGGTTGAGTCTTCGAGACAATTTGTGAAGGCTCATAATCCTCGCTGCGGTATGCACCAGGGAAGACAAATGGATCGTATGCGACTTGGGGCTTGGTGGACGATTGACTACTACCACCTAAGGATTGCACGGACATTTCGCATTGTTGGGGTTGGTAAGCAAGCAACCACATCGCCAATTAATCGTCTAAGGGATCCACATTGTGATATTGACAAATGAGAGTGGAAGGGGTTCTTTAGAGTGTTTTGAGTTTAAAAGAGAGAAGAATGGTGAATTTCAAGTGTGAAGAAACATATGGACTGGTATATATACAGATCTCGAAAAAAATATAGTCGGTATTCTTCTACTTTTTTTTTTTTTTAATACGGAGTTAAAAAATTCAACATGAACTTATTTTAAAAATCAGTCGCCTTAAATAGAGTATTAGTGAAAGCGTTTGTGGTCGAGTGACAAGCTGAGACACCTCGTATCTAAGAGGTCACGGGTTCGATTTTTCGAAATGAGTGATTTTATTCTCTGTATAGAGATTGGTGATTTGAGTCTAGAAATGTATTGATGATTTGTTTGATCATGTTCAATTATTGTAATTTTAATATTATATTTAAAAAAAATCCTAGTCTTAGCACAAACTTATTAACTAATTTATTAACTAAAAATGAACTGATTTTCGTATAAGCGTGTTACATGAATGCCTAACTGGCAGCTGATCATTTATTTGATTATGCAAGTTTGTTTATGGAACTTATTTAAAAAATAAGCTAGCTGATTTGTTTAATATATTACTACAATTTAGCAAATCAATTAACTTATCAACCAATTTATTTAGTACTAAACATTTTAATAACGACTAATTCATCCGTTACCAACTAAATTATCATTTAGATTCGCCAAACAAAGCCCAATTATTAAATTGCAATATTATAATATTTTCGAGCATCATAACTTTAGCCCAATTTAGAGTATTATATATTTGAAGATAATAGTAAAATATAATTATATTTAATTGAATTTTGTCGTTATAAATAAACTTCTTTTTCTTTTTTGTTGTGGTGGATCGATCGGATGAGTGATCACATAGATGAGGGAGAAATTAATTATTTATTCAAGTAGTTTGTGGGTAAGTTTGGGTGCATTGGTAATAGTTATATTTGATGTGAGACCATCTATTACTAATTAAGTTGGGGATGGTTACATTTAGAGCTGTAATTGTACTAATATTAGTTACTAGGGTCTAAACAATTTGATTAATTCTAAAATTTAATACATAAATTAATTATCCTCCTATTTTATTTTAAGGTCGTACTATGCCGTATATTATTTAAAAAAGTTATTAGATTAAATTACTTAAACATCCCTTATATTTTAAACTTAATAAAATATACCGAAAAATAATTTCAAGTCAACCCCTATATGTTGAATAAAAATTTCATAAAAAAACCAATTATATATGGAAGCTTTCAAGCTTCCGGGCAGCGCCTGTCAGCTTTCGAGTTTTTAGGCAGCCATGAGAGCTTGAAGAGCTTCCATATCCTCTTCGAGATCGACATGACAACAGGCCATGGAAGCTTTATTAATGAGGGAAGGGAAGGGAAAGAGTAGGTTATGGTGGAAGGTTTCATGAAAAAAATTGGTTCATTGGAGCTCCTGTAGATGTGAGCATGTGACGATGATCTGGTGGTGGTGAAGAAATGAAAGAGGGGGTGGTGATGAGTTTTGTTCAAGAAAAAGTATTTTGGGTATATTCACTCTCTTAGAACTTATGCTAAATGTTGGTAGGCCAAGTGCTTTATTCGATTCATGTGATTCCGTCACATCGATAAGATATAAGTCGACTCTATCAAGTAGACTATAAATAACCCTATGATAAACAACAAACATATAACCGGACTGGATTATAGTTCCAATACAGTTATACAAAGGTAATCTTGTGAGTAGTAAAACTTTAGTCCAGATTTTCAGGAAAGTAGAGGTAAGAATAAGATATACGGAGTACTAGTTACATAGAGAGGGATCAAAAGAGCAGCATGATACACAAATGTTGTCGGCAAAGGAGTGTGAAGAACAGGCATGGGAGTATGATTCTACAGTACATGAGGGAAAATGTATTGATTATATATCTTTTAATTTTTGGGGTTGGGTTCAATGAGTTAGTCAAAAAGTTTGAAAGGAAGCCCATATACAATACATGCTGCTATGCTCTGCACTTTAATCAAGGAGATGTTGAATTGGATTGGATATCAGAGATCTTGGGTTCTGGATTTTTCCCGCCATAACTACAACCCGCCAATCAATACCCATCATCGATTTCTTCAATCTCGGATCCACTATAATTTACCCAGCTCTTCGGATTCACCTTCTCAAGTCCTAACTATATCAGTTCGGTGAGGTGAGTCTATACCGGTAAAATTTACCCGAATAATTAAGCTGAATAATTAAGCTTAAGCATGTACATAATGAAGACTTCATTCGGGAAAGAAAAAATGCCTCAATTACATTGATTTGAATTAAAATAAATTGTTGTATAATCACAATTTACGTTTAAAAACCACTTTATCAATATCACATAATACATAAAGAAGTAGCACATTATAGCAAATAATGACATAAATCGACGACTACTAAGTACTAAGAGCTAAAGAGAAAAGGAAAACTTATTAGTCTTTGATGTCTTCATGATGATGTTTCCTAGAATTTCCTCCTTGTTGTTGATGAATGGCTAATGTTGTCAAAGTCTTGGAAAAGGAAAAAGTTTTAAAAAATAGTAAAATCAAAATTTTATGTAATTTTTTTTAGTTTTAACAGTCTAACCGACGAATCTCTTAAAATAACGTTAAAACATATAATTTTCATTATGTTTTTAATAGATTAATGTTATTATATTATATTGTTAACATTAAAAGTTTCAGTTACAGTTTTAACGTATTTTATTAATTTATTAAAAGACGATATGATGATTTTAATGTGTCGGCAATATATGCTTCAATTATAATTTTAACCTCTTTTGTTAATGTTTAAATATAAAGAGTGATGGTTTTAAGGACCTACATGATATTATTATGATGATTTGTTATATTTTCAAATGACAATCTAATACCATTAAACAAGACTAAAAAATTTCAGGAAGCCATTAAAACATCAGTAAACAACCTTAAAATAAGCAATTTGAATATTTAGTCATTCAAAGAGTTAAAACATTTGTTCTCGTAAAAGAAAATTAAAATAAATGTTCATTCGGTGTTTTTTGATGCAAATGCAATTGCATTGTTAAACTAAACTTTTTCTTCCAAGACAACTTGGTGAACTTCAATTTTTTATCTTTTGTTGCATGTGCTTGTTGTTTCAATTATCCAACTTGATGTATTCACCACACATGTATAAAACATTAAACTGAGTTAAAACCATAACAATTCTCATTAGAAATATCACATCAGTGCTTAAAAAACAAAGAAGCAATGTTCAACATATGCTAAAAACAATTACACTGATATGTAAAGTCATAACAATATATTCAAAATTATAACAAAGCAGAAGCATGCAACACAAGTTAAAAACAATAACATTAATACATTAAATCATAACTGTAGCTATTAAAAATATAACAAAATATTTGTAAAAAATTAATTCAAAAATATTATGTAAAACACTAATATTGATGCTTAAAATTACAACATTAGATGTTATTACTATAATATATGCGCTAAAAACAATAATATGCAGCTACTCAACATAAGATGAATATAGTAACATGGGCATTAATGCTTAAAACAATAACATTGTATCTTAAAACTACAAAATATATTTCAAATACCAATGATGCTTACAACTATAACAAAGAACGAACATGCAACACATGCTAAAAATGCTAATATTAGTATTTAAAACCATAATAGTATATTTTAAAACTTGACAAAACATTTTTAAAAAATCAAACGATAAATATTTCACCAAAGGCTAAAAACTCTAATGTTGCTGCTTAAAGCATTAATAGTAAGTCTAAAAATTATAATAAACGATACTTATAACAAACTGAAATATTAAACACAATGTAAAACCATAACAACGATACTAAAATCTATCACAACAACTTTTAAAACCATAACAAATCACCAGATCGCGGAATTCGATTTTCATTGTACGAATTTCAGATCTAAACTAGATCTGGAAACATGAGATCGTGAAATCAACGAAAAACGACAAATAAAAGGCCAAATTTCACTTCCCATTGAGATTTTAACGAAAAAAAGCAAGATGAATTTGTTGATTTGAAGATTTTTAGCACTTGATTTGAAAATCCGGTGGAAATACGGTGAAACTAGATAGATAGAGAGAGAAATCATAATTTTTCAGTAGGGTTCCGGCGGAAAGTGAGGGCGGTAGTGGATCCAGCGGGGGGTGAGAGAGAGAGAGAGAGAGAGAGAGAGAGAGAGAGAGAGAGAGAGAGAGAGCACGACGACGGTTTCCGACGGAGGGAGGAGGGGAGAAGGGAGAGGGAGTGAGGAAGGAAGGGAGAGGGATTTGAAGTTTCTCTCTCTAGTGTTTTTTTAAAGAGAGAAAGATTGTTGGGTTTTGTAAATTTTGTGAGAGAGTGAATTGTTATTTGGATACTTATATAAAAGCTAATAACCAATTTGTAATGTTTCTAACCGGTTCTTTATTGTAGAAACATAATTTTCCGATAGTTTAGGAAAACCTACCCTTTTACTATACTTAATGTTTTGAGGTTTTACTTCTCCGAAGACTGGTTCTCTTTTAGAAGAACTGCTTTGATCGTCTTCTGTGATTATGAGACCCCAAGGGATATAAGTAAGGTTTAGAAAGGCGAGTTCTAGCCTATCATGCCATAATAGTCCATATTCTAGATCTTTTTTATCATTGCCAAGAGCCTTCAACGATTCCTCCAAGATGCGAATATGTTTTCTCCGTTCTTCAATTTTGGGCTATGTTACTTCAATTCATCGAAAAGTGGCCTTCTACAATGTTGTAGCATTTTCAATTATCTTCGAAATGGTTGGTGATGCAGCGTGCATGGACAAACAAAGAAGAACGGTAACTCAAAGCTTCGTTGATTCCGCGGAATACCAAATAATTGACATATTTGAGAGAAACCCTTGATTTTTATTTTATAATCAACAAAACTGTCTCTTAACAATACCAATCTAGTACTCACATAGAGAAAACTCATAATTAAATCTTAATCCACTATGAACTTCTAGCCAACTAAAAAGAAAATATCAAATCCTAATTAACTAAGAAAAAGGAAAATATCAAATACTAATTAACTAAAAAAAGGGAAATATAATAAGCTGCGAAATCTTCTATGGTAGATTTCTTATTTGTTCCGTGTCGCTCTCTCCAGGTTAGAAAAGATTCGTCCTTGAATCATAAGTCATGTCATTTTTTCCTCTATCAAACACACATCAGGCGTCGTCAATAAATTATAATACACATGTGTCTTGTGATATCACCCTACGAATATTGAACACCTCATTTATAATGATAGCCTCGATTTGATTTTCCAAGAATTGGTCTTTCATTTTCCAACGAATATTACCAAATGCGATTCCAAGCCCGAGCGGGCCCACACTCACCAAAACACCAGCATTGCGCTTTTTTTCTTCTCGGCACGTGAAACACACTCACTAGTCTCTCTACATGTGTTGCACAAACACCAACGGTCTTGTTGGCGATTTATGGGCTATCTGTTTGTCAGTTTCATACGATTCTTTCACCTTCTCGGCCCGAATCAACTCCTATTTGATCCCAAACTATCAAATTGTTGGCGTGCTCTTCCGAATCATCATCCCCAATCGGTTCACCATCCCAACTTGAAAATTTATTATCATCTTCATCATCGGATTTAAATAAATCTTCCAAAGCGTATGAAAATTTTGAAACGATTTCCTTTATGGATGATATCGAATATTCTTCAACAAAATGATATTGTGGCTCGGAGAAGTTTCTACGAGCACGTCGATGACAAGGTTGTTTATTGACGAATTCATTCCATCACCGCGTCAATTGTTCAACCTGTCATAACATATCGTCAATATCTCTCCACAAATCGACATAATCACTCTCGACATAATTGTTGATTATACCCTTTCTCTCGATTGACTTGTCTCAAGATCGGCTGGAAGGTGATACCAATCTGATGCCACGTGTGTTGAGAAGCAAGGAAGAACAATAACTCAACGCATCGTTGATTCCGCATAATACCAAATAATTGACATGTTTGAGAGAAAACTCTCGATTTTTTATTTAATAATCAATAAAGTTGTCTCATAACAATAACCAACCCAGTACTTAATTGGAGAAAACTTATAGCTAAATCCTAAAAAATTATGAACTTTTAGCCAACTAAAATGAAAATATTAAATTCTAATTAACTAAGAAAAAGGAAAACCAAAATACTAATTAACTAAGAAAATGAAATATAATGAGCTGCAAATTCTTCTATGTTTATATCTCAAAAATATAAATTAAAAAACCTTTAATGGTAGTTTCCATATTTGGTCTGCATCAGTTGGTCACATGACATGTTTTGAAATCCCGAACTTTGTGCGCCAACCAAATCAACGTATTTCCTTATTTCCTCGATTTCGCCTAAATTGACGTTTTAGTATCGAAAATTGTGCAATTCCTGAAAAACGCAATCATGACCTACAAAATACACAAGAAGTTGGTAATTGACCATAATATGATGCAAATATTGATTTTGGGCAAGAAACGAGGGTATAAAAGCATGCAAAATTGCACATTTCATTGTCACATCGTGTATCCATGATACCAAGTTTTTACCTAGATATAAATGACCCACTACTTGTGGACGTTCGATCATTAACATCACCCAGTCTGAATAATTGAACGTAATAAGATCAATGTTTGTCTCTTTTGTGTACCATAACCCTAAATTTGCAGTGCCAGAGATATAGTTAAGAATACGCTTTAACCGCAGGCAGGTGAGTGGTTTACGAATTAGGTTGATACATGGCACACAACACCAAACATAATATCTGGTAGTTGACTAGTAGATACGTATACCATACTATCAGTCATCACGGTGTTATATCAACAGTTTCACCAACATTGACTAGTAATTTAGGAACCAGTGACTTTAATGGTTCCGCCTGCATAATCTCATCCCTCCTTTTTCAGCTCTTCAAACATATTCTCTTGCTTGAATTCTTCCTCAAGTGGGTACCATGATCAAGAAAACCATGCAAACATTATGTTGCACCGATAAGAGAAATTGAAGATATTAGTATATATAAAATGAATTATAATGTATAGGAGAAAAACAATAATTGAATCATCTCTTTAACCAAATACAAATCCGATGCATATGCTAGCACATTTTCCATAAAACAATTACGTACTCTCACTACGGTGCTTGAGATATCATGGAACGCTTTGGAACGCTTGTTCACCAGGATACACGGTCGAACCTTAACAACTAGCTGCACTTGCTAGATGTTACTAGCGAACAAAACTGGAGCCCGGATTATATGAAAGGGGAGAGGTAAGAAAAAGTCACAAAGAGAGAAGATAAGAGGGTGGATTTCTTCTACTCTTTTTCATTACAAGGACCCTTTTATAGGTGAGGAAATGAGAATGTAACTTCATTATTCATAACATGTGCTCCACTACCTCCACTACTTCACAAGAGTAATCTTGTTACTTATGGAGCAACATGACACCACTACCTCCACTACTTCACAAGAGTAATCTTGTTACTTATGAAGCAACATTTGCCATGTTTAGTATTTGTAACTTTCATAAGTTACAAATTTCTACTTTAATAGCCTGAAGAGCACTCACATCAGCTCTTTTACCACATAACAAGTTTGTAAAGATGAAGTTAGAAAGGACCAAAATAGAATACCAATAGATTTTTCTTTAAACGGCTAAATATTTTTATTAATATATAACCAAGAGCACAAGAGATGCTCTCAAAATTACAAGTCCTAATTCGATATCACAATATCAATGCATCATAAGATAAATCAATCTTCCTTCCATTTATTTTAAACACTAATTAATTCGACGCCAATAATATTAATTTATCATTTAAAAACAACATGATGTCTTCTCGAATTAAATTTAGACTCTAGTTCAACTAATCAAATAACTTATAATTGAAAAACAATGATACCAAATTTTCTACTCCATCTTCTCCAATTAACTTAAATGAATATTAGGCTATAAAAAGAAAAGAAAAAAGAATACAAACACTAATTTAACCTTTTTTTTTTTTGAAACGGTCAAAATTATCTTATTAATATAAGATCAAGAGCACAATTATAATGGAAAAGAAATCTCTACAACACATCATCCAAAACCTGTAACTAGTTCTAGACCACAACTCAAAGAGTCATGCAAAAACTTGCAACTAAAGTATTACACACCAAGACCAAATCACAATGCTATAAAAGGCCTCAAAAAGCAAATCAATCGTCTGATTTTGCCAACCCCCTCCCGTCATCTTCACCATACTGAATCCCAGAACACGAGCAGTTACATACTAAGATAAAATCCACCGTCAATTCATTCGGCACACTGATAATATATGTTTTACCGAAATCCGCCAGTTTGTGTGTGCTAGTTTGGTACCATCCATCAACCCTCACAACTCGAGGGTGATATTGGATAGTATCTGAACACGCTCAACACGACAATGGTGATGTCTAGCACCACAAATCCTCTCCGGACCAATTCTTAATCACATTCCTCCGCCTTATGCTATCTTGCAAGTTAAGTGGCGAGTAATTTAATAAGTGATCAAGGGCACAAGACAGAGAACCAAAAAGATTGAATTACACTGGTTCAACCTCTAGGGCACCTCAAGATATTGAAAAGTAAATCGTACACACTAATTTAACTTAGTGAAAAAAGAAATTCATTATAAAAAAACAATATGTTTTCTATAACTGGATTATGTGCCACAACAATACATGTAGTGTTTTCTTACGTTCTTGTCCATTTACGTTCTTAAGTGGATTTGGACAAAATTGTAATTGAGTACATTTGAGTTGAGGTAAATTGATGAATAATGACTAAATTATAATAAGTTGTTAAAATTTGACTTGGTATAGAATTTAAGAAATTGAGAATTTGAATTTAATTTTATTTGAGTAAATAATATTTCAGTTTAAATGGGTTAAATAAATATGATTGTGTTTAATTTAATTATGATTGAATTTTAATTCTGAACCAAACCGACTCACGTACCCGTGCAATTGTATTTTGCATATATTTAATAAATTTCATAGAACGTCATAGTGATGTTTATTATTGAAGCTGAATGATGAACAGTGCACACGCTGTCATCTTCTATATGAAAGTCATAACTGTCATTATGAGGTCATGTTGGTTAGATTTCTTTCAATAATATTTAAGTTTTCTAAAGAATCATAAAGCATATATTTGTGAACACTTGCCAGATGATGTTGAAAAATTAAAATGAAGCAATTTATCAGAAACAAAACATTCATTTCTATAAAGAATAAGTGGACGTACTACTTTTAAAAATCCAGAAAAGACAAAAACACTTGAGGAAAGATATGTCTAGTAGGACCTTAGATTATCTCCGACATAATTTCACCAATTGGATTAAAACATGTCTACATTATTAGCCTACATTATTTTATTTTATTTTAGAAAAAAACATGTCTTATTAACTCTTAAAGCAGTGTCAATGATAAAACATCCAAGCCTAAAACTAAAATAACAAACTGGACAAAATAAACAAGCTAAAATGAAGGAAAATTTAGATGAAGGCAACAACCCTTTCTGAACGGCATTAGAGCCATATGGCCTGAGTGATGTCCCATAGAACCTCCTGTTGCTTCCAATTCTTTTGTTGAACCAACAACCTAGTGCTAGTCATCCAAATATAATATACATTCTCGACCACCATTGCACAAAATACACACACCCGACCACCCTTTCCCCCAGATCGTGCGCGGAGCCAAGTCAACAGTTGTGTCCACGATGTGAGCTGGGGGTGCATTGTCCTCATCCAGTCCATATTGTTCCTCATAATAATATAAGTGGCAGTGCATTTGAAGAATAGATGTTCAATGTTCTCGCTACCATTACAGAAAGTACAATTTCCATTTGTATCTATACCAAAATAAGGCAGATGATCTTTAGTAGCCAGTTGCGGGTAATTATGTGCTAGCCATTGAATAAATCTCATCTTCAATCAAGCTGAATTTCTAAAATAATCAAATCACACCATTCTACTTTCTTAGTATATCACCTAAAGAGGCGGTAGATTTTGATCATTAGCCTTACAGTATGTATCATGCAAGCGTTAAGATCATGATTCATGCGAGGTAACCAAGGTACGGTTAAATCATCCGAGTAATAAACTTGTATTTAGTTTATAGATGCACTTTTAATACATATACACACACACACACAAAAGAGTAACCACCGTTAACTTCTCTTTTTTCATATTTATTACTTATCTTATATATTTTTTATTCTTTATTATTTTCTATCTCCAACTTTAATACTTACAAAACAATTCGATCATTATTTGTTCACTTTATTTTTACAAAAAATCAAAAGAATTCATATAAATAATCACACTCTGTTACTAATGGAGGATTAAAAAAAGGTGCGGAACATAGATTCTTTCATGGATTCATCAAGTTGTACACATCCTTGTTACAAACAAAAACGACATATTTCTCGGACAGATTTCCCAACCATCTCTTAACATAGTAGTGATAATGTTCTGTAACTCATGTAGTATGATCATTACTGCCTCATTTTTATTTATCATATCAACACCAGTAATTTCAGAAAACTAGTCCTTTTCAAGAAAAGAGTAGCTTGTTTTCTTGTAGATAAAAAGGAATATTGCCTATTAAACAAAAGCGTTAATTCATTTACTACTAATAAAATTTGTAAACAATAAAAGAGCAACTTGTCTTGAATCTTGATCAGTGTGAATATAGCAAGAAACTGGAAAAAACTATATACTAAAAATAAGGAAATAAATTCTACTTTTGGCCAGTAAGAAAATCAGAGGGCAAGAAAAAGACCTTAGTTAGAATCTGTCATCTTTTGGCCACTTCCAATTCTTTTCAACTCTATCATGTGCATACTGAAGTATTCACATGCTTTCTTATCTAATTCATCAGTACACTACTTACGCAAACTTGGATTACTCTCTAATCTAGCATTAGTGTTGAAGTCCCTAATTAGGCAAAAATATCACTAATGCTTGAAGATAAGTTTCCAATTAATCGGGCATAAATAAATATCACTAATATAATGGTTGAATTCAGAGATGTTTGGAGACGGATTGTGATAGAATTTGAGTGGACCTTTTCAACTGAAATTAATTTTTTTTTATAAAATGTTCAATTTGAGTGGGAAGATGGACACTCCAGCGGTATTACAAATAAATATACTAATTTCTCATGCATATAATCAAGCACATGATCGTCCACATGGTCGAATTTTTTGATTGATGTACGAATGCTTAATTTCTTAAAGTTTATGATGAATTTTGAAGTGTTGGGTAACACTTGATTAATTTCTTCCGTTATCGCACGCTGTAACAGTTGAATGAATCACGTTTGGCGTAGTTTTATTTGATGTCATAAAGGCCTTCTATACACATGTACAGATTGCATGAATTGATACTTTAGAGCTGCATTGTTTCAACCTTTTCAAATTGTATATTACTAGTTCAATTATATAACAGGCTTAGGGGAACATGGAGAAAGGTAGGAAACAGCTGCGTACTAAAAGTTGGGCATATTATATGAGGTTCAGGTGTGCAGGGGTCGATCGACTAATTAACGACATCTAGCTATTGTGTGGATGATCAATCGTTATTCACGTTTCTTATATGACAACCGATTTTTAGACATTAGAGAGTTTATAAGTGAATTTTGAGAATAAATTATCGATTTATATAATTGATACTGCATGATAAAGTGTTTGGATTATCATAAGAGCGCCCTAGATTGATAGTTTTGTACATATGGAGCATTCCTTATTACCGTACATAGTTGGAAAAGGTATACTTGTAACCTAACCTTCGAGGCTTAGAGGTCATACATAAACGACTTCATAAGGAACTCTCCCCACATTTTAAATTTCTTGCCACGTGTCTTGGAAGATAGCATAGGGTAGAAATGTGGCTATGCGTGGGATCTCTTGAATTGACGGACTCTTCCTAGACTACATTTTAAATTTCTTGCCACGTGCCTTGAAAGATAGCATAGGGTGGAGGAATGTGGCTATGTTCGGGATTTGTTAAATTTGATAGACTAGATAATTAGATTTGTATATATCTAATATAGTTCTAGTATAACAAGGATAGATATCTAGTGTAACTAGGATTCTTCCTATTTGTATTGTATAAATACACCATCTCATAATGAGTATAATCACACATTATTATTCTATCTTCCTATATGGTATCAAGTTAGGTTTTGTACATTCTTCCTCCACCTGACCTCACGTCAAACTCTCCTCGCCGATCGCTGCTCTTCCCTTTGTTGTCCGATCGTCGATTTTTCCCTGATCCTTGATGCCCCACCCGCATCGATCCTTCATCCTCTCCTGCATGCCGACACACTATCCCAAAACAGCCGGGTCCTCCACACGAACCAACAACTTCCGTTGCTACCATACCTCACCCGTTCGATCTTTCACTATGTCGGACAAAACCACCTTCCATTCCGCTCTCGCCGCGACCAATGTCAAGTCCTTGATTCCTATCACCCTCGACATGGATTCCGATCGATCTCACGAATGGTCAACTCTCTTCAAAGTTCAAGCCATTGTTCACTTAGTTCTTGAACATATCATCCCACCTACGGATGAAACTGAACTTGAAGCCTACCTCAAGTCCAAGAAGGCCGATCCCGCTTAATGGAAACGTCTCGATGCCGTCATCCTTCAATGCATTTATGCCACTGTCTCCATTGACATTCTCTCGTCAATTCTTGTGGTCGACGACACTGCTAAACAAGCTTGGAATCACATTCATGGTATTTTCCAGGATAATTAGAATTACCGAGCCGCTTTCCTTATAACCGACTTCACCAACATGAAGATGGCGAAATTCTCCTCCGTGGTTGCTTATTGCAATCGCCTCAAATTGCTTGTCGACCAGCTTGCGAATGTTGGATCTCGCGTCTCCGACCAGAGCCTTGTGCTGCGTACCTTAGCCGGTCAACCTGAGACCTATTCTCACTTTGCCACCCACATTCAACAGAAGAAGACCTTACCCTCTTTTTATGAACTTTGCTCTCGATTGAAGCTCCATGACACCACTACTAAGGAACGAGCTCGCGAATCTGGATCCTCTACGGTTTTTCTCATGAATGACTCCTCTACTCCTCGTCATGTGAGAACTCCTCCAGTAATTGTAATCCAAACAACAATCGAAACAAAAAGAAGAACAAAGACAAAGGGAATAACAACAACTCCAACAACTCCAACCGTGGGAAAGGACAACCTAGAAACCAACAACAACAACCTACTGCTTCTTGGCAGATTCCTACTTAGTCGCTATGGGGCTGCCCTCCTTGGGCCCCCCCCTTGCTCCTACCCCACCACGCCTTGGCAGCCTGTAACCGGCCAGAACCCGCAACCTGGATCCGGGATTCTCGGCCCTTGCCCGCCCCAAGCCTATTTGATGCAAGCATCCTCTGGTTATGCTCCCACCAACATCGATGGTGCAATGCAAGCTCACTCGCTTCAACAACCGGATAATCAGTGGCATATGGATACTGGTGCTACTTCTCACATGACCACAAATCCATGTACTCTCACATCTTATTCTACTTTGAGCAAAAATTCGGGCATTATGGTTGGTAATGGTATGCTACTCATATAATCAAAAACCTTGTTTCCGTTCATAAATTTACAAAATATAACAAAGTTTCTGTTGAATTTGATCTCTTGGTTTTTCTGTTAAGAACCTTCAAACGGGGAATCACCTAATGAGATGCAATAGGACCGAGGAACTCTACCCTCTCGCCCAACATAGCTCATCGCCACCATTCGCTTTCCTCACCGCTTCACCGAATCTTTGGCACTCACGCCTAGGACATCCGGGACAAGCTATCTTAATGATCTTAGGAACACTAATTTAATTTCTTGTAATAAAGTTCGTTCTTCGTTTTGTCGTTCTTGTCCTATAGGAAAACATATCAACTTACCTTTTTCAGATTCTTTGTCTTCTACCTCTATGCCTTTTGACATTATTCACGGTGATTTATGGGCATCTCCTGTTTCAAGTTCTATTGGTCATCGCTATTACATCTTTTTTCTGGATGATTATAGTAATTTCTTGTGGACTTTTCCTATCGTACATAAATCGCAAGTCTACTCTGTTTTTCTATCCTTTCAAAATCTCATTCGTACTCAATTTGAAAGAAATCTTAAAACGGTTCAATGTGATAATGGTCGAGTGTTTGATAATAGGCAATTTCGAACTTTTTGCAAAGATAATGGCCTCTTCTTTCGTTTTTCCAGTCCTTACACCTCACCTCAAAACGGGAATGCCGAACGTAAAATCAAGACGATTAATAACATCATGCATACTTTACTTACACATGCATGTATACCACCATCGTTTTGGCATCATGCCCTTGATATAGCTACTTATCTTCTAAATATTTTTCCCACCAAACGTTTGGTTTTTTCTTCCCTTACTCAAATTCTTTTTCGCAAAACCCCACTTACATTCATCTTCGAGTTTTCGGTTGCTTATACTACCCTCTTTTCCCTTTCCAAACTATTAATAAGCTCCAAGTTCATTCTACCCCTTGTGTTTTTTTGGGTTATCCTAACAACCATAGGGGATATAAATGTTATGACTTGTCTAGTAAGAAAATAATTATCTCCCGATAAATTTTATTCGATGAAAATTATTTTTCATTCTCCACAACTCCTAACTCCTCGCCCCCTTCCTCTGATTTTTTTCCACAAGAAAACACAACCCATCCTATCCCCTTTATCACCGTAACCGAATTTACCCTTCCTGGTCAGATCACTGGTTCGATCGCTTCTTCCCCTAACCAACCCACTACTGGTCAGACCACTATTTCTCCTCACTAGTCCCTGCTGGTCGGACCGCTCTGTCCCCTGGCCAGCCCACAGCTGGTCAGATCACTCCTTCTACCGGACCGCTAGCATCCGGCTCAACAAATAAGCATGATGCCGGTCGCCACACCGGTCTGACTCCCAGACCGGCCCTATCTCCAATCCGCGTCAACTTCGACCCTTCCCCTGCTCCTCCCATTTGATCCACTCGCAAACACAATCCCAATCCTAAATACTTCGGACCAGATTATGTAAACCTTATCACTTCTTCTGTTTCACCCCTTCAGTGAAATCCTATTAGTGCTTTAGAATATTCGAATTGGAATGCTGCCATGCTTGACGAAATTAATGCTCTTATTTCGAATAAGACGCGGAAGTTGGTTCCCTGTCCACCTCATGCTAATCTTATTCTCTCTATGTGAATTTTTCGTCATAAAAGAATTCTGACGGTTCCTTTAAGAGGCACAAAGTTCGTCATGTTTGTGATGGAAGGTCCCAGCAGGTTAACATCGATTGTGACGATACTTTTAACCCGGTTGTCAAACAAACTACTATTCGAATTGTTCTGAGCATTGCACTAGCCCAATCTTGGCATGTTCATCAGCTAGATGTCAAAAATGCTTTTCTCCATGGCAATCTTAAAGAGACATTATATATGCATCAACCCATCGGTTTCAAAGACACCACTCATCCGGATTATATGTGTCTTCTCAAGAAATCGCTTTATGGCCTTAAACAGGCACCGTGAGCATGGTACCAATGATTTGCTAACTTCGTTCGAACCTTTGGGCTTCACTCATTGCAGCTCCGATCATTCTTTGTTCATTTATTGTTGTGGGAAAGATATTGCTTATATTCTGCTCTACGTGGATGACATCATACTCACAACATCTTCAGATTCGCTTTTGTTATCACTCATGTCTATGCTCAGCACCGAATTCGCCATGAAGGATTTGGATTACTTGACCTATTTTCTAGGCATCGCGGTTACACGTTCTTCGAATGCTATATTTCTATCTCAACAGACGTATGCCACAAATATTATTGAACGTGCCGGCATGACAAACTGCAAGCCAAGTCTTACTCGACACATTGGCAAACTCGGCTCCACGAACGACGACCCATCACTCTATCACGCACTGGCTGGCCCTTGCAGTTTCTCACCTTCATTCGACATGATATCTCTTATGCAGTCCAACAAGTATGTCTCCACATGCATAATCCACAAGTCGGTCATATGAATGCTCTCAAGCGTATCATTCGCTACATTCAAGGAACAATCGAATATGACTTCACCTCTACAAGTCTACTCTCAAGTCTCTAGTTTCTTATACTAATGTTGATTGGGGAGGCTGCCTTTGTACTTGTCGATCTACTTCTGGTTATTGCGTATTTCTCGGTGATAAGCTTATTTCTTGGTCTTCTAAAAGACAACCCACACTGTCTAAATCCAGTGCTGAGGTCGAATATAGATGTGTCACAAATGTTGTTTCGAAATCATGTCGGCTACAGAATTTGCTTCTTGAGTTCCGGTGTCCTATCACGAAAGCTACATTAGTATATATGACAACGTTAGCGCCATATACCTCTCCGGCATTGTACGCGAAAAGGTTGCTCGTGGAGAAGTTCGAGTTCTTCACATATCGCCTCGCTATCAAATCGCATACATTTCCACCAAAGGGCTCCCCCGAGATCTGTTTGATGATTTTCGAGACAGTCTCAGCGTACGACAACCTCCTGCTTCGACTGCGGGGGTGTGATAGACTAGATAATTAGATTTGTATATATCTAATATAGGTCTAGTATAACAATGATAAATATCTAGTATAACTAGAATCTTTCTATTTATATGGTATAAATACACCATCTTATAATAAATATAATCACACATTACTATTTTAGCTTCCTGTAGAATTGATGGTTTGTTTGTTGCATTCTTTGGTCGTTGTTGGTAGCAATGTTTGTGCAATTCCTTGTGCTATTCTTTCTTGGACGGAATTGTTAAGCAGCCTCTTGGTTCTGCTTGTTTATTGGAAGTGAAGTGTTGGGATTCAAGGCTTTATGTTAGTTTTGGTTTTGATCCTTTATGCTATTGGCCCGTTCGGTATTGGTTTTAGTTTTTATCCTACCTTTTTCTACTCCCGACTATACTACTGGCCTTGATCGGTTGTGATTGTATTTGTCCCTCGGGTTGTATTCCACCCCTTAGCATATGTTCGTTTGTAATTAATATTGGTTCATAATATATACAAATACCCTAATAAATATTTGTTACTTTAATATATGTCTCAATACGTATAAATGTTCATCGAACATTTCATCAATTACTCATATGCCGTTCGTGAAGGTTTTTTATTTATGTTTGTACTAAACTACTTTAGTTTTGCCAAAAAAATATTTTATGTTATTTTTACCATAAACTAGTACTCAACTATTAATTTTTATTAAAAAATGCTCAAGTTAATTTTGCACGTATTATTCATCTTATATTTTATCCCTTTAAAACATGTTTTTTATGAGAATCAAAGGAAACATACAAAAATAATAACTTTGTTCATATTTTCATAACCATCAATTATATGGAACCAAAATCAATGCAAAAAAAGATACAGACTCGTAGAGGAGCAGACACTTGAACAAATTAAGGAAAAAACAAACTATAAAAACGTAAGGAAGTACCAATCGGTACAGTAAAGTGAGTGTAAGCTGAGATTGTACCGTATTTTTAATAAAAATTTAATAGTTGAGTACTTGTTTATGATAAAAATTAACTTTTATGATAGAATTATAATAGTTGAGTATTTTTTGTGAATAAAAATTAATAGTTGAATAGTTGTTTATAATAAAAATAAATTTAAATATCTGTTATAATAAAAGAAAAATAGTTGAGCATCTATTGTAAAATTAACTTCTCATTTACACACCACCTACTTCTAACGCTTCATTATTTCATAATATCTTGGCTAGCTTGTCCAAACTATACAAGTATAAACCCCTTCCTTCTACTTAAATGCAATGTATCTATGGTCAGAAGATTACGTCAGAAGATTAAGAAATAAACACTGCTTAGTATGCGAATAAGATTAAAAAAATCTGATTAAATATAAATTAAACTTTCTTCTTGACGTTAATCGCACTGATACAAAATTAGTAGTAATTTAGCATGATCAATAATGGTAAAATGATGGAGCCACAATTGAGAGGGAGCCACAATTGAAAGGGATTTATTAGTGGAACAAAATTGACGGGAGGGATTGAAATGATTAATGGGCCAGGATATGTTAGAAAGAAACAAAAGAAGAGATCTAATTCTAATCTAATAAGACGATTAATAGGTAATGGAAGATCTGTAAAACAGCAAGAATAAAAGAGACGAGATCTGTTAACAGTTAACAAAAGCAATCAGAATAATGAGAATGATGAATGGCCAATGGCAGGTCACCATGTGATATACATCTGACCAATAATACCAACTTTTTCAATCCCATTTCTCACTCGTTCTGTCACTCAACTTCGTATCCCGTCATCTCCAGTAATTACATTCATTACTCGGGGACCCTTAATTACTCCATCCCTCGAATATTAAAGGACCTTTCTTTTATTTTGTTCTTCATAAATAAATACCATTCATATAATTTTAAACTACTTTACGATGAACTATATTTAAATGGAGCAGTGGAATCAGACACGGACACATAAAGTGAGAAGCGGCATCAATTGTTATTCCTGAATTTTAGTCAAGAAATGACCAATATACCCTTAGGAATTAGTTTATTCACGGATGAAACTATTAAGAGGCTGTTTAGCATGGGATTAAAATCGGTCCATTTGGCTCGATGAACAATGATTTGGCCTAAAATACACCTTAAATACCCCCATTTCAATTCCATTCCAAACACAATTTCACCAAAATCCATCCAAATGCCCATTCAAATTCTATACCAATCAACCCCTTAATTGATAAGTCTTCCATAAAATTAGAAAGTATCAAAAAGTATATTCAGCCGTACAAACAAATCTAACTAAAAATACCAGAATCTCGTCAAAAGATTTGAAGAATTTAACAGCAAAATATATTCAAAGCTGTGCTAATATTGAATTAATTGAATGAATAAATAAAAAAATATACTTAATTGATGGAATATTTTATTTTTTTAAATTTATGATTGTTTATCGTGGTTGTTATATATCTTAAAGTTACTATAAATAAGTAATGTAACATATTTTTATGCATTGAAAATGACTAAGAACATAATTCGAACACAATAATGTGAAACATCTAAAATCATTGTATTAAGTATAAATCTAATACTTCATAACTTGTTACCATTTGTTATGTTTAAAGATTGCTACCCTGACTATTTTTTCTGCGTCCGTCCCTAAATGAAATGAAGTCATAAGATATACAGTAGAATGAAACTGGAACGAACGTAAGAAATATAAGGTTTTATTCTTGATTGATATATAATGTACTTAGTAGTAAAGTTGTGACTGTTGAGGTACTTTAGTTGTAAGGTGATCGACCTTCCGCCTTTAATTAGTATATGAGTAGAGTAGTGTAGAGAATAAGGCGATCGACCTTCCGCCTTTAATTGGTATTTGAGTAGAGTAGTGTAGAGAATAAGGCGATCGACATTCCGCCTTATAAATATTTAAATTAAAAATTATAAATATTAATTAAAAATTCAAATTTACCTTGTAAAATATTTTTAAAATTATAATAATATTTTTTAGGAATTACTAATTTTTTACTTTAGTATTTTAAAATTTAATAGAATAAATATGTAAAAAATTTATTTGCTACTTGTTATCAAGCAGGGTGACTGTCTGTCTGATAGTAGAAAGTCCAACTTCTTATGTTATTATTTCAATAGTTCATGTGTATAAAATAAACTTATATATTATACTTGTATTCTTTTTATTTATTTATATGTTATATTTATTATTAAAATATAATTTTTATGAAAATATACTATAATATTCGAGGTATATATGATGTTTGATTTGAATACTGTAAGAGTCATGCTCTCATAAAAATTAATTTATATAAAATCCTAACAATCAACAATTACATTTTAATGTCGGTTGGGGTATAGAACAAATCTCCTATTACTGTCAACGCGAATACTACGTGACAATTAATTAGCAAGTAAATTACTAACTCTTGGAGTATATTGAATTGACACAATTAGGAAAGCAGAACTAAATGACAATTCAAATCTAAGAAAAAAACACCAGTTGCATGGATGGACAAGGACCTAAATTTTGTACAAATCTAATAATTAATTCAAAAGTATTACTAGATTAGTACTATTAGTGTTAGTATTTATTGTTGAGTATAATTCTTTATTATATCTAGTTATACATAATTATATATATAAAATTGACGAATAAAAGGAAGTAGAAAAAATAGTTCTTTCAATTGTATAATTATCTTCCATTATATCTAGCTATATATACTTGTATATATTATATATATTGTATATATTATATATATAAGATTGATGAATAATAAAAAAAAAAGGAAAGTAGAGAAAAGAATTATTTCAATGGTACAATCACCTTCCACCAACACTCTTGGAAGCTGGCTGCAAGTTCAGCGTCTTGAATATGTGGACAACGTCTTCTTCTACATGCAATAACATAACCATCACCAAGCCGAATAACACACACTTTTGTAGTGTCTTCATTTTTAAAAATACGAAGCATGAAAATTAAAATTCACTGTAGTTCATAATTTTAAAATTCAAAGAATTTAGACTTGTAAAATATAAATAGTAGCTTGACGCTTTATGCGTTCTTTATTTTTAATTTTTTTTGTAAGGAATGAAATGTATTAAGCTTAGAAATCATTATCCGTTTTAAAATTAAAATTACACCAATAGGGGGTTTAGCCAAAACTTCCCATCCTCTTCACAATCATAGCCTAGTCTAGCTAAGTACTCAGGCAAAACAATTTGCCTTTCTATCTATACGTGTAACACTGACATCCCACGGGTTGTGAAATATTGATCGACAGTCATCCACCAAACTCTTTAGCTCCGTCGGTGGTTCTTCCTTGTCGGTAATACAGTCATGTACCTCTTCCGAATCTAACTCAACTTGTAACTTGGGGATACACTGATCCCAGGCCAGTTGGAGCCGTTGAGGAGGCTACGCAACTCTGCCTCGTTTACTGTAGGTTGACGTAAGGGCGTTGCAAAGCCCCACATCCAGTCGCCCTGATCATCCCTCATAACACAACCAATTGCACCATTATTAGATTCAGGTCTAACACTGTCATCTACATTAAGTTTTTTCCAAGAGGGATTTGGAGTTCTCCACTTTAGCTTCTTGATAGCATTACTTCCCGGGTCGATTTTAAGTTGGAGGTCGCAACTCAACTGCTTTATCAGGAAGAGTAGTAGATTCCTGGATTCTGCTCTGCCACGGAAGATTTTAGTGTTCCTGGCTTCCAAATAGACCAAATGGTTGCTGCAAATATGGCTAACCAACAAGCATCCGTGTTGAGTTTCGTAGTGATTTCATTTGGCAGATTAAAAATCAACCAACCATCATCTGTGACGGCATCAAATTTACTCAAATTCGGTTGGTGAAAGAAGTTCTTCCCAAATCTGTCTAGCAACTGGACAGTGGCCGAGGATGTGTAGCGTGTCCTCTTCACCGGAATCGCATTGTGGACAGGACGGATCCAAAGCCATATGCCGCGAACACCTGAGCTTGTTCGTGAGTAATCTATCCTGACACGCAAGCCAGATGAAATGTTTGATTTTATTGGTTAGCCTGCTCTTCCAAATCAGCTTCCAATTGTTTCCTTGTCGGGGAGGAGGTGATTCCTTCCTGCGTAACATATGATAAGCTGATAGGCATGCAAATGTTCCTGAGGTAGTTTCGTTCCAGAGTAAGCAATCCGGTTCGTCTCGTAGTAAAATATTGGCTGCCTCGATTTCATCTCGTAACGTTTGTGGGACTGAAGTATGAAGAGCAGAGAAATCCCACACGCCAGATTCATCTAATAATTGGTGAAGTGTTATGTTGCAGTCCCTTTTGTCTATGTAACTCATCCAAGTACATACCTGAATCCTTTAGCCAGTTATCCATCCAGAATCTTATGTTCTGCCCATTGGCAATCTTCCATCGAATACATATTGTATATCATTGGCGACACGAAGCATGCCCTTTCAGAGAGGGATATCACCCGGTTTTGGAGCTATGTGGAGAATACTTAAAACTCACCATTCTAAATCGTAAAATAGTAAAAATAATGAGGCGGAACTATATAACATAAATCATGAAACATTATAAGGACTTTGAAATCATGAGAATAGAAAGTGCAAATGATTTTCCTGGTAGTGATCACTTCTCCAGACTCCAGCAACACTCGTCACTCCATCAACTCAGCTTTAAACCCAAAATTGATATTTTAAAAAGGGGTCAGTCGTGACCACTGACTGAGCAAGTATACATGCACTTATCAATACTTAAAGTTCTATCTTCATCTCTTTTACAACAATGCATCATATGACTTGACTTGACCTGACGTTTAACATTTAAACTATATCTTTAAGTTCTGAAAATTTTTAATTTGACCTCGAACATAAACTTTTCTTGAAATTTAATATGATTGTAAGCTCACTTGGCAGGCAAGTCACTTTTTCGTGGCCCTATCCATTGAACATGAATTAATATTGTACCACAAATATCAGAATTAGTTTTTCTCAACTTATCTTTAAGTTGAAGAATTTTCTTAACTTGAATCATAAACATCTTGTTATATTGAATATTTTTAATCTTTAAATTTGTGAATGCATAATTCTAAGTGAGTGTAATAATTTTGACATAGCAACATCTTAAACATGATCAAGCATTATCAGATTCCCCACACAGTAAACCAGGAACAAGATACACCGGAAATAATAAAATACATAAGGATTTTACTTTGCAATAATACCGTTCTCAACATCGAGTCCATTGACATGAACAATTTCATGAGCAAGGAGCATAACTAGAGTAAAATACAAATAATCCCAAAGAAGCCAACAAAGTAATTAATCATGTAAGAAAATATTGCACTCTTCTAACAATTAGCTAATTTCAAAACCTAACTAAACATGCATATATTTTGATCATATAAATGTTAAAGTACCTAAGGATATCAGAAGTATAATTAGATTGGGATTCCCTAATTCAATAATACTTCTAAGTATTAATATTAAGAAGTTCTAATCTACTAGTTATACTTCTAACAAAGGGAACTTGACCGGAAAGAGATTTGTGAAATGTTTTTGTCAATAAAAACGCCTCACACAAGAGCTGGAAGAAGAAAGACGATGAAAGACTGAAGAAGACGTTTGGATGTCTGGGGAAGAAGAATAACATGTGTGGTGTCTGAACTGAACTACTGGAAAAATTATTGTAGATTTGATTTAGGTTAAAGACACAATTAAATATGGACTTAGGGTGGGATTAGAAGATGGACCGGTAAGAGAAATTAGACTGAAAAATGACTGGGTTAACTTGGACGAATAATAAATTGGGCCAAGAACAATTACGAACTCCACTTTGATGCTCGGTTCGTGTTAAAACACCTAAATTCAAAATATGAATCTTCGTACTGTTACACATCTAGTGATTAAAATTTATTCTCTAAAATTTAATTAATTAGGCTAATTAATAATACAATACTTCCTATGTCTGGTCTCAACTTTATACTATTTAGTCACAATTTTTAAGTGAACATTATATTGTATATATATTGAACAAAATAAGAATATGAGCAAGAGTAAATAATGTAACATGTATAGTGTATGAGATGTAAATAACGTAGAAGAGAGGTGTGAAAGACCAAAACGAAAAATGGAAGGTTAAATACGGTACGAAGGGAGTATGATACATCTTGTATGTTGTATCCTGTGACAAAGAGGTAAGGTAACAGGTAACATATGGTAGGTATGTTGCTAAGACTATGCCCAATGGGGCGCCATGGGGCGCGCGCCGTGGGGCACGGCGCGCCCCAG
>JAYMSP010001309.1:0-33498 GCA_036897095.1 Plantago elongata
GCGAGCCTGATTACTAAGTATGTTAATCGAGTTAATCTTATATATGCGATGCTAAGTAATTTGAATGTAATTTTTTATACCTTTATTGAACACCAAGAAGTAAGCATCCAACATGAGGACTGTTAGTGCATTGTATTTATGTACAATGTTACATTAACAATTCACTAAACATCTTAACCTGATACAATAAGCTTCAACTTGCTATATAAGGAATATTGCCTTTCTTCACTTTGACCTAGTTTGACAGCTATGTTCTCAGTGTTGCTTGTAGGTTAAGGAAAGAAGAAAGATCGAGAAGAATCAAAGAGAGAAAGGAGAAGCAAGGAAGGAAATCAAAAGAGGACTCAAATAAGGAAATAAATCAAAAGAAGAGATCTTAGTCTAGTGTGTTCTCAGTGTTACACACTAGACTAGATATTCACTCACATCCTTAAAGTCTAGTTTGGAAACGTATTTTGAGAAGTAGTTTATGACTATGTTCCTTTGGAGATACTTCTCCCATATCGGAACGTCGTTGACCAGTGGTCTAGCAACTTCTATTCTCATAGTCCCGCTGTTCCAACCTATGGAACTTCCGGACGTAGATTCTATAAGTTCACCATTGGTGTGTGTGTGTGTGTGTCGTTTTTTTTAGTGTCACTACTACTATAATTGTTATATCAACATCGATATATACAATAAAGTATAAACAATATAGTACAAAGTCCAAATCCTTATATACTAACAAGGACACTCAACTTGAACATCGAGTCGGCTGCACAAGATAACTGATGACAAGGAAGGAAGGTCTCCTTAGATACCTTGAAGAAATTATTGTCCGTCAACAAGACAAGTTTTATTCAAATAAGGTTAAAAGGAAATTGAAAGAGGAATTTGTAAAGGCTAATACCCTGCACATATCCGTTGAGACCACATGACAAAAATAGTGCACTGGATTTAATAAGCAGACCAAGATGTCTGAACAAAAGGGGAAAGTCAAAGAGGCAAAGCTCATTGCAATACTATTTCAGATACAAGTAGTTTGAATCCCACAGTGCCTAACATATACTATTCAAACACAAAGATTTTAACTATAAATATCACCACTTAGAATGTTTGAAGTACACACAATTTACCAACGATCATACACAAAACTCAGGCATAAAAGTTTCTTAAAACCTACTTACAAACTCTCAAACTTAATGTTGTGACTGAAACTCCTAGTTTCTATGTAGCTATCGAGTTCTAAGTGTCCTTGTCATGCCCCGGGACCGCAACGTGGGTCCCATTACATTTAATATTCATTTAATAATAAGTTCGCCACTCTGCCTGTTGGCATGACCGGCCGTGTGAACATTCTCCTGTCCACACGTAGCCTTATCCACCTGTCAGTCTCACAAACAAATATAAAAAGCCAACTATCGGGCTAGTACGTATAATTTTTCAAACCATAATTTACATCAGAGTTTTAGCGAAAGCATTTTCAAAATATTATACAGGCGAGTGGCTACTGGTATCAGCTTATTTACAATCCAAGAGTACAACATATCCAAATCTCAACTACATGTTAATATTATACAAACCAAAATACAACATCTTACTTAACAAAGCGTCTAATAACTTCTAGATGTCAGCCTCGTCCGCAAAATTGCACTTCCCGGATGTCCAACTAACTGTCCCACTAATTCCTGTATGAGGTAACAAGTTCAAGGGTGAATTTCATAATACACAATGCCCGGATCAAGTAATTGCAATCAACAGATTTTCACACAATTCAACACATGCATATAAAAGTCACAACATGGAATTTACAAACAGTTTTCATTTCACATGTTAGCTCACTCAAACATATGTTGCGGCCACTAGTATAAGTCCGGTGGCCCACAGAGGCCTACGACATATCCCTTGATCAGAGGGACCGAGTACTCGGCGTCACAAAGACAAAGCGTCTTAAAGACGACGTCACAAAGACAAAGCGTCACGAAGACGGCGTCACAAAGACAAAATGTCACGAAGACGGCGTCACAAAGACAAAGCGTCACGAAGACGGCGTCACAAAGACAAAGAGTCACGAAGACGGCGTCGCGTAGACAGGCGTCACAAAGACAAAGCGTCATAAAGACGGCGTCACAAAGACAAAGCACAACATATATGAGAGCTAACATTTATCCATGCTTTTTTATACAATGTTTCACACACGTCACATGCATCAGAGATCATCTTTTCAGGATACGCACATAACTTGATCCTCAGTGAATAAAATAATATAATATTAAGTCCCGTCGCTTGATATAATATTAACAATTATCAAATCACAGTTATAAAACAGTTATTTTCACAGAAAGCAATAAAGCAAGGTATTATGAAGATTCGACCCATACCTGGTTTAGATGCTCGCGTATTCTCAAAATCGCCTAATTCGTCGGCTAGTTAGTTACCTATATTCGTAAAAACGTTGTTAACGTCCCTAACCGACCGTCAGACAACTTTCCTATATTGGAATCAAACTATTACCCCGGAACCCGAATCCTAGACCTCACGCGAGACATCTATTTAGAAATAGTAGACGAATCATGTATTTACAGGTGGCAGTCAACAGTAAGAATCCTATATATGGTGTATATGATGACATCCGACTCCAGCACAACTAACAAAGCTTATAAGATTCATAAGAAACTGGCAACCAAACTGTATATTCACTAGTAGCTTTGTTTGTTATCAAGGACCGAGTCTTCCAATAATAAGATGATGATATGATGAAGGCACAACCCACAAGCAATTAGCTAATTCTCGAGAACAACGATGCTTGTGCACAAAACAAGTTCTCAACATAAACAAGTATCCAGTTACTACTTCTACCCATTGCAGTACCAGTGACTGGAGCCTAATGTATACAACCCATCAACAAGTACCATAGGTTTGCACTCGATGAACATCAACCGCGACATAGGCCTAAAACATAGTAAGACAGCCTACCAATCAAGTGAACAACCAAAAAATAATTTGAAATCCATCAAGAACATAAGATAGCTCAATTACCCAAACCCAGAAATCGATTAGAAATCGAATTGAAAGAGGAGAGACTTACCGGAAGCTCAACAAGATTGATCGGAACCGTAGACGAATCGACGAGAGGAATCCCTTTCTTGAATCCGAAATTGATACTACTAACGGAGTCGCTACGTTAGGACGGCGATAAGGGGAAAGGAATCGAGGTTTCAAGATTTCGAACACTTACCAATCGGATTGACGAATTCAGACTTCACGGATACGAGATGAAGAAGACGGCGTCGAAGTGAAGTGAAGAGCAGGTTAGAACGGAGCGGGTGGTGGCAAGCAGTGAATGGTTGTACACGGTGGTGGAGTAGAGGGCGACAGTGGTGGTCGATCCGACTTGAGGAGGCCGATCAGATGGAGTGGAGAAGCTGGGAGGTTGATGGTGGCGGTGGCGTGGAGATCGTGAGAGGTCGGCAGTGGTGGCTATTTATAGATATTTTCCGCCCGACATCTTCGCGGGTAAGAATCACTATGGCGGCAAAGCTTCCTGGAGAAGAAAGCGGCGCTAGTCGGTGTCTTCTTGGAGAAGATTCGTGGACGTGAGAAATGGCGGACTGAAGTGAATTAACGGGGAAGAGGGAAAAATGGAGAAGAAGAAGGAATGAATCAGGGGTATGTTTGGTATTTTGCCATTATATACATCTGGTTTCTTCTGGACTCCAAATGGCTCGTAAATAAATTCTAAAAAATACGAATTCGACTCACTAAATTGTGAGCTTGACTCGTTTAATACGATGTTCGACCCGAGCTCAACCAAAACTAGATGCTCATTTTTCTATCGAGTCGAGTAAAATTTACCCGCATATACTTGACTAGACCATTAAATATACTCTATTCATATCCATCTCAACTTTCAACTTTTCTTTTTGATTTATCCCAATCTCAAAGTCTTACACTTTAAATACTAAATACAAAATTTATTTCATACTTTATTTACTTTCTTCACACTTTTACACTCATATCACATTTTTTAAACTATTCCATTAATAGTTCATACACTTTTACTCTTAAGACCTGTATTCAATGCTATGAAAAGTGGAGTTTGAAATTGAAATATATTTTTATAGGTATATACATGTTTTAGTAATTGTATCGAACTGGAAGCTCGAACTAAATGAGGCGAACTCGAATTATTGTAACTCAACTCTATGGTTGAAAGTTTCGCCTTTTAATCCCTCTGTCTCGACTCCTAGAAATTTACTCACATTAAATTTGTCTAAGTAGTTTTGAACTAAAGTCGACGAAACAAAACCGAGAAGTGTGTGGTTTCGAAAGCGGTTCAATTGTTGGCCAATTTTATTAATGGGCCAAGCTACACCAGGGTGCTAGTATTAATAAAACCGGTAGGCTAGAGATTGCGGCGAGTTCTGTTTCTCCATGCCCTTTCCTCTTAGACTTGGTTTTGGTTTTGATTTTGATTTTTATCTCTCTGCTGTCTGCTCTGCTCTTGGTTACCGCTTATCTCACTGTCACTCACCTCTATATTACCTCTGAAACAAACAGAGCTACAAAAGAGAAGGATTGTAGAAGAACAATCAAAACAACATTCATCAATTAAGCTTTTTATTCGATAAACCTTGATAAAAACATAATCTTTATACTTCCGAGCTCTATAGATCATACAATTGTTTATGGTCTTTTCAATTGAACAACTTCCCTGAGGAAATCTCTTGTCCTTTGCTCCAATCTCTTTAGGTATACTTCCGATTTCGTTTATCTTTGATTTTTTGAACTTTATCGTTGTTTTGTGCTTTTTCTTGATTCAATGGATTGTTGGTGTATGTTTGTCCAAATCCCAGCTAGGAAATAAGTGTAACGGCGCATATAATTGATTTGTTATCGTTTGAGTACTAGGGGATTTGGAGATTTGATGATTGGTTGCTGTCATTGTGTTGTTTCGTTTGCATCCCTAGATTGGATTTGTTTTTGGTGAATACGAATTAGTTTGAGATGATTGCTTTACTGTTTGAACTTGGATAGCTGTGGCTTTTAATTTTGTTGGGTCGGTTGAGAGCGTGTTTTTGCTGTCTACTACACCGGATTGTACTTGGTTTAGCATATGTTGAGACGAAGAAAGTTTTGTGTTTTTCAATTGGTGCTTATGTTTTTTTGATTTCCTTTGGTGTAATATGTTATAGGAGATAATGGGGAAGAAGGCCAAGAAGAAAGTCAGAAGTGCTCAGAAAGAGAATCGCGATCCTGCTGCGAACAAAACTGAAACTTCTGATGTTGTGGATGTATCTATTAAAGTTAGATTAGAATGCTCTCACAAAGCGAAAGGAGTTGATTTGGAAAAACTTTCAGCCAAGTGGCCTTCCGAGAATATCAGGTGTGAAGATTGTCGAGAAAACGTTGCAGATAGACGATCAAGTAGGGCGAAAGGCAAACAAGGTAAAAAGGGATCAAAATCTATATGGATTTGTTTGGAATGCGGGCATTTTTCATGTGGTGGTGTTGGTTTGCCGACTACGCCTCAAAGCCATGCAGTTAAGCATGCGAAACAGAACCGTCATCCTCTGGCCATTAACTGTGATAATCATCAACTACTTTGGTGCTTCTTTTGCAGTAAATTAATTGCCGTTGAGAAGGCTGAAGACTCTAGTGAAGATAATGGGCCATTGCTTGAGGTCCTGAAACTGCTAAAACGTAAACCAGGTGAAGTGTCAACTCTAGATGTTGAGGATGTTTGGTTTGGGAATGGTAGTGCAGGTGCGTCAGATTACTCTATTAGCACTGGCGGTGACAAAAAAGTTGGCTCCCCGGTCAGAGGTTTGGTTAATCTGGGGAATACATGTTTCTTCAATTCAACCTTGCAAAATCTGTTAGCTATAGATAGTTTGCGTGAATTTTTCACCAAATCAGATGAGACTGCAGGTCCTCTTACTGCTTCTTTGAGAAAGCTTTTCTTGGAAACAAGTGCAAACAGTGGTTTAAAAGGTGTTATAAATCCTAGATCTTTGTTTGGAAGTATTTGCTCTAAATTTCCTCAGTTTAGGGGATATCAGCAACATGATAGCCATGAGCTGCTGAGATGCTTGATTGATGGTTTGTCTACTGAAGAATTAAATGCCAGAAAACATGGAAAATCTTCTCAAGGTGATGACGTGAGGCCAATCACTGATCCCACATTTGTGGATGCCATCTTCGGTGGGAAACTTGCTAGCTCAGTGACTTGTATGGAATGTGGGCATTCTTCAACAACTTTTGAACCGGTTTTGGATCTCTCGTTGCCAGTTCCCAATAGGAAGCCTCAATCAAAACGGCCACAACCTGTCAGTCGCGGTAAGAAACCAAAACTGCCACCTAAGAAAAGTGGAAGGATTCGCCCCAAGATCAACAAAAGTACGTACTCTTTTCCAGCAGGACCTTCTGAAAAACCAACTGATGAAGTGCTACAAGCGAAACAATCAGATCAGATTGATTCAAATGCTATGGAATCAGATCAGATTGATTCTAATGGTATGGCCGATGATATGGGTTTGACACACCAAGTTCTAGCTATAGAAGGCCCCCAAAACCAAATGGCTGTTGATGACAGTTTCGCATGGTTGGATTACATTGACCCAACTTCTGGTTCGAATGAAATTGATATAGCCTCTGAAACTGATGAAATTGTATTAAACCAAGTTCCTTTAAATGAAAGTGTTGATCACAATGATTCATTGGCGCCCACCTTAGAAGTTAGTATGGGGAGAGATTTACAGAATGCCATTCCAGTAGCTTTCTCTGATAGTGCAAAGGACATTGATATCCTTGGGCAAGGTATAGTAGAACAAAAACAGTTCACTGTTTCACAATCTGAGGATGAGAAAACTGCAATTACACAAAATGTGATTGAGCAAAATGCAGTTTCGCAGGTTGATGGAGAACTCTCCACAGAAGAAGTTATTGAGGTGAATGCCGATAAAAGTAACAACTGTGCACTACGTAATCAAGTTGGTTCTAATGATATAAGCAGTGAGATGCATAATTCAGATAAGGCCAGTCAGGATCCTGTAGCGGTTCCTTGTAAAGATGATTCATCTAATGCTCAGACACCAAATGGCGACGAACAAGATTTCTTGAATTTTGATGGTTTTGCAGATATGTTCAATGAACCTGAGATTACCTCTGAGAATCATACTTCTGAGGCAAGTAATGCTGTTAAAAGTGGAGTTACCATAGAGAATACCAGTTCATCTGATCCAGATGAGGTCGACGATATTAATGCTCCAGTTTCTGTCGAGGGTTGTTTGGACCTTTTTATGAAGCCAGAACATCTTTGTAAGGAAGAGCATGCTTGGGAATGTGATAATTGCTCCAAATCTCTCCGTGAGCAAAGGATTAATTCAACTAATACAGTTAATGCTGTCAGAAGTAGCGATGATGCTAGAAGTATCAATGTGGATGTGGAAGGTGAGGTTGATGTATCTTGTGGAGGCTCGTCTGAACAGTCCTGTGAGATTTCTGGCAATGGAGATTGTTTGCCCCAAAATCAGACTGACATGAATGTCGTTAGTTGTCCACAAGAGACTGAAGCGGATGAGAATATAAATGCAGGCAATGATCTATGTCAAATTCATTTATAAATATTTTACTCTTGTTTTCTGTTATGATTCTTGTTTGCTTATTTTTTGGCTCAAAACTTTTTCTGTTTGATGATGACACTAATACAGCTGAATTTACAGATAATTCTGAAGCCAAAAATAGCAAGGAAGACGCAAACTTGGAGAATTTGAAAGTAAAAAGGGATGCGACTAAAAGTATTCTCATAAATAAAGCCCCTTCCATCTTAACGATCCATCTAAAGAGGTTCACCCCAGATGCTCGGGGGAGATGGAGTAAGTTGAATGGCCATGTGAAGTTCAAAGAAATGATTGATCTCAAACCTTATGTAGATCCCAGGTTCATTTTCAGTCTGAACTCCTTAGTCTACTCTGCTTTTTGATCTTATCTGTGCTATTTTCAGTTTTAGCATGAGGAGAAGACCATTCAGTCACTTCCTTTCCACTGAACTTTTTGATATGCTTATTTCTATTGTGTCGTAGGTGCACCACAAATTCTTCAAAGATTTGCATTTTTCCTTGATATTTTACTTGACATTAAAATAGAATGAAAAATTTATGAGCTTCTCTGATCTCCTTTTTCTCGTGATAAGTTTCTGGAAAAGGGAATTTTTCTGGCTAGCAGATTAATGATTGGTAGCTACTTTCCCATCTTCATGGAATCACATTACCTTTCCTAACCATCCACCCAGGACTCGGGCTACTGTCTCTCCAATCATGTTATCTGTATTATTCGTCAATCTTAAGCTATACATGCAATTCCGAAGAACAAAAGCTTGAAGCACATTCCTTATGCTCTAAATTTTATTCCCTTGACCCCAAATTAAATGACTCATTTATCTCCTGCCACCAATTTTAAGGTGTAATGTCAATTGAAATGATTGATAGTGGTGGGTATTTCTTTGAATAAATAATAAAAAATTGTGAGTTATTCTATTAATTTATGAATAAAGAATGGATAGTGGGTATTGTGAATATGTTTGTTATAGGTTAATGCTCAAGTATGGTGGGAATAAACTTGCCAAAAATTGATGGGTGAAGCAAATAAGCAGTCATTTAATTTGGGACCGGGTGTACCGTGCTGTCTCCTCTGCCCCTTCAAATTTTCTGCTTTAAGAATGCCTTGCATGCCTAGGGGGCACAAACAACATCCAACTCTGACTTTACGTTTGAACCATGCTTTAGATTCAGACATTAGACGTATTTACCTACCTGCCTGATAGCCAATTTTAATACTCATATTATTCAGAGTAACCATCAGCAGCCTTTGATGAAGTGCGCGCCTACTCGAGAAGTCAATCTTAAACACTGTAAAAATGTCATTAAAGTGATTTGTAACTGCTTGGCACATCCTGTTAGCCGCATCTCACATGTCTGCTTCTCTTTCTCAGAGCACTAGTTACATTTTCATTCATAGAACTAGCAAATCATGAGAAGTGCCATGACTCAAGGAAAATCTTTCAGCAAACACTTCTTAGATTTTAGTAATAAAAGTAATTTTTTTTAAAAAAGTGGTAAAAGTGGTAAATTAGAAGCTGAAATCTTATCGTAGCCTCTTGGTGGCTCCTTCAGCTTAGTAAAAGATATGAATGTAGAGTCTAGAGAAAGGCCCAGCCTATCATGTTCTAGTTGACTGTAGAGAATACAAGAAAGATGACATTAGTTGAAGCGGAGATGCTTCAGAAGTTCAGGTATTAGTTAGTTATGTTTACAACCTATCGTCTTGATCTACATCTAATATAAACTCAGTATTAAAATTAAATATAATTTCTTGATACTACCTAGTGATATGGCACCTGATGATGTAACGATAGTTTTCGTAGTAAATTATGCAAAAAGGTGTTTGGAAGACTAGTGTTTAGATTGCTTCACATGAACCAAATTTTTCTTCGAGTCCTGACATGAAATAATTTAACAATGTAGATGTGTTGTATCAAATTTGAAATTTTGTACTATGTTTTTCAAAGAACTTGCATGTGATTTGTCTACAATTATTCAGTTCTCCTTTCTTTATCTTTTTGACTCTGTATGTGTATGAGAATAAAATAGAATGATGAACTCTTATGGGTAAGGTTCCATTGGTGTATAAAGGTTACTACGTATATTGGTGGGTTAGAGTGCATAGGGAAAGTTAAAAACAAAGCTTCTTTTTACGTTTCATCTGCATAGGACGATTTACATAAGGTCTGATCTATCTTCTCCTTGTGGCTTAATTGTGTTCCTGCTTTATTTTTTTGTTTGCCTAAAAAGAACTGGCGGTGAAATCATCATCTACTCCCGTGTTATAAGAATACCGTCCTCAAGTATTTAACTATCTGGTCAAATAACTATATCTATCCATCTTCAAGACCTAGTAAGTAAGCAACTCGCCGATGTCTTGGTCTTTCAGGTGTCAAAATTTGAGGATATCAAGTTTATATCTTTTCCTTTCAGTGGTTAGAATGTGCTTAGGTTCTGTATGATGCTTGGGATGCTCCTTATAAAGTCCAACCATACCATATGAAAATTCCTTTTAGATTTGATAGAAATGAACTTTTTCTTGCTGTTTCTATTAGCAGTTCAATGTGTAATGTTGTCACCTATTCAAGTGAATTTCATTCCTAAAATTATGTTGTTCACTTCAGTGTACTACTCCCACTTCTATTTGTCAACCTTTATTTTTCTCAATGTCTTCCATTTCCTTTTAATAATATGTCTAGCTCAAAGTTCCTTAGTTAGAGCTGTTACGTCTCTGTGGTAGATGCTCAATGTCATGGCATGAAACTTCTATCGACCGCCACAAGTTACTATTATGCTGAGTATTTGCTTCGCATTGATAGGATCAGCTTGGCTCATATTCTCTGCGTTTCTATGTACAGGTCTACTGAAAAAGACACACTAACTTATCGATTGGTCGGAGTGGTGGAGCATTCAGGGTCCATGAGAGGTGGTCATTATGTTGCATATGTGAGAGGTATGCCGAACAATGGGCATTGCTCGTGGTACTATGCCAGTGATGCTCATGTGAACCAGGTTTCTTTGGAGACAGTTTTGAGCTCTGAAGCCTACCTTTTGTTCTATGAGAGAAGTTGAGGCTGCTCACTTTTTGTTTCTTTACAACATTTTTGTTCTCCAATCAGGAGAAGGAGATATATTTTCAATCAATAGTCACTATAATTTACAGATTGTTTTGAGGTGAAATGAGCTCTGAAATGAAATTTACAATTAGCTTAGATCAAGATGTTTTTGTATGGATATCTATATTCTTTGGGTTCTCATCCATTTATTGATGTACTACTATTACTTTTACATTTTTTCTTATACGAAAACTTATAAAAGTCCTAAAGATTATGAGAGTTATATACAAGTATATACAAGTATACTTGGTTTCTTTATTTCTAATTTCTGCGGGTATAATTTACAGATTTGGGTTTGATTAATTCGGATCGGGTCGTGGGTATATAGGTCATATAAATACCATTATATATTTTAAAGGTTTTTATCATTTTACTCCTTTCTTCTCTCTCTTCCCCAACCACTTCGATGCTCTCTCCGACAATATATCTGCCGTCCGGCCACAAATCCAATAGCATATTTGAGTAGCCCATGACATGATCTACCTTTTTACCGTTTTTATTTTTTCATTTGGTTGATTTTTGAAACGGTTGCCCGGAATTCGGTTGTCTTCTTCGGCGGTTTCTTCACCGTCCGGCTACCAATCTTAAATCCGATTGCATATTTGAGTAGCTTATGGCTTGATCTACCTTTAGACCGGATTTGTTTTTTCACTTGGCCGACTTTTGAAATGGTTGTCCGGAATCGAAGCTAGTCTGGTTGTCTTCTCCGACGGATCTTCGACTACACAACACATATAAGTCATAACTTTGTCGTTTCCTCGATTTTCAGGTTTCTTCTCTTGATTATTCAGTTTTTTTTTCCATTTCTCGTTTGGTTTTGGTGATTTCTAGTAATTTCTCGTAACAATATATTTTGTGTGAAATTGTTGATATTTGAACTTTAATTGCGTATGTTTGACCAATAATTATTGATGTTTGTGTGTCTAAACACGATTGATAATATTGAAGCGATTGTGTATATATGGGATTGTGCTTTGTATGCTTTTGTATGTTTTTTTGTTGATTTATGTATAAAAATTATGTATGTTTTTGTTGATTTACGTTTTGTTTTGGAAAGTTTTGTTCTTGTATTTTTTTTTTTTGATTCATGTATATATATGTTTTTATTATGTGTTTGTTATTTCATTTGTTTTTGCCTTTTACACAAATTAGTGTAGAAGTTGTTTATTTTATGCAAATGATTTTTGTTATGTCTGGTTGTATGTTTCTGTATGTTTTTTTGTTTATTCATGTATGGAAATTTTATGTGGTTGTTATTTATCGAGACCAGTATATTTTGTTTGTTTTTGTGTATATCATGTGTGTTTCTTGTATGTTTTTGTTGATTCGTGTATAAAAATTGTATATGATTGTGTTTTTATCCAGGCCAGTATATTTTGTATGCTTTTTGCATATATATATGTGTGTGTGTTCTTTGTATGTTTTTTGTTGATTTATGTATCAAGACAATGTATGTTTTTGTGAAGTTGTTGGGAAAAAGATAATCGCTAAAAACAATAATAATGAAGATGTTGATCCATCCAAGGCATCTGTACGGAGCAGGATGAGGATGACGACTTTGATTAATCCAGTGTCATATTGAAGATGAAGAAGATAATGAAGGCATAGAAGTTCATTAATTATTAGTTTAGTATTGACTACTTATTTGTTTATCATGAACACTTGGATACTAAAATTATTTACATTTTATAATACTTGAATTTGTATTAATTTTTATAGAGTTTTTCTGAATTTTTGTGTTTGTATGCGTTGATTTGTACACATTTTACCATTTAATCTTAGTAATTTTAACACTAATTTTAGTCATTTTTATCATATACAATTACATGTAAAATATAGACTATCATATATCAAACATGTACAATTTTATCTAAAATATCAATATGATTGGATGTATATATAAGTCCTACGGTGAGATGTAATTTTTTTAAAAAATCAAGTCGATCCAGTCCAGCTGGATCAACCTGCAAAAATTAAATAGTATAATTTTATTTGTAAATTGTTTATATTTATTTATTATGCCGAATTTTTAAAGATTTAATATATTATTGACTTTTAAAAGACTAACTCCTTTTTTCTAAATGCGTTGTATGTAATTCTTAGTAGCAACTTGTCACATCTTAAAACGTTACGTGTATGCCCGATTGAATCCCAGTAACATGTGATCTGTAAATGGTGTTTAAACCGAACTGGTTGTCGGTAGATAAGGTCCAGTAAATCACTGTTCTCGCCCCTTGGAAATATGGGCTTGTTTGTTCCTCCTTCCAGCTTAGAAGTCATAACTTTTTGCTGTCTATTTCTACTGCCGTCTTCTTCTCACAGTGCCGTCGCCCGTCGGCATAAATTGTTATTTTGCACATTGCTTAATGAGTGTAGGAAATCAGGTTACTTTATATTCGTCCATGGAGAAACTGGCAGGTTATCTGATATCCTCACCTCAAGTTACTCAGTTGAACTGTTATGGACATCAGGTTATAACCTTAAATTTAGACATTGTCCGGTTTCCGACATGAACTCAGTGACAATACCATCTTTCCAACGATGAATGCCGAAGGGATAAGATAACATTACACGGAAAACAAAAGAATGATATTCATAGCTAGTAAATGGCGCAAAGAGAATGCTCTTGATGCCGGATTAGGTTTTGAAAGAAAGGAGTATTGCCATTTTATGTTGAAAGAAGAAATCACAATTAATCGTTGGGAAGGTTGATAAACACAAGTTAACAACTAAAGAAACCATACTAGTAGTAAAGTTTATTCATGACTAGCCAGCAACAGGTTCGCTTCATGCCTGCATTTGGTAGTAGAACCAATTCTCATATTCGCTTTGTCTTTTGGTTTTTACCCAATTTCGAATGTCTTTGCTTAAATAAGTGAAGGTAAAGTTTCAACCACAATACCGGATAGCAGAGAAGAAGAACCTGCACACGAAATTCATATAATGGGATTCAGAAACAGAACACAATGCCACACTGACATCAAGTTTCAAGGATATGAGTTAGTAGTACCACAACGAAGTTATAATAGCTGAAAGGAAGGCTATCTGCATACAGGTTTTCCTTCTTTATGATAGGGAGAGCTTTATACATGAGCCACACTGCATATTCAGTAGGTGGATAAGTTCATCACTGTAATGGTGACCATGTAGAGAAATGTGCGTTTCAAGGATTTGAATCGACTTACTCTCGCCAGGAAAAACTCCGATCGGGTATAAGACAATGAATGCATTATACCTACAATACAATAAGGTTAGAGAACACATTACACGGCTGTGCCAACCATGTAAGACAGAAGCTGAATCACACTTGCTGATTATAAAAAGAGTTGAACCTGATCCAGGCGATCCAGTTTGGAGGGTTGCCAGCACAGTTCAATGCATAATGGGTATATCTGATAATCTGCATCCATACAATAAAAGGAATCATGTGGCACTGAAGGATGAACAATTAGTGCATCCAAGATAAACAGCAAAGGGAATACACATGATCATGTTAATTCGTCAGTGCATACTACCAAACTTGGATGCACTAGAATCAGAACCAAGGCACTTGTTGCACATTGATTTCTTCACTCTTCAAAACATTGTACGTGATCATTGAAATTGAAGATGCTACAAGAGACTAGTCTCATGCACAGTCACTTAGCTTCTGCTATTTTGTTGCCACCGTAGTAGGCACTGACAAATCAACATGGTTATATTTAACTTCACATTTCAAAATGCATAATGCGATGAAGCACGAGCAGATATAGTGATGCTCCTGCTTCATACTCCTAGCATTTATCTGCCACAAAGGCCACAATATCCTACACAAAAAGCTCTGGAACTCGTTCGAAGTCGAAACTACTCAACATCATGTGGCCTGGTTCACATAGGCTTTAACAGTTAACACGTGACACTTAACAAATCCATGTATAATCCAGATACCAAATTAGAAACATGAAATGGAACTTCGGAACTCACATCCGATATGCTCCAAGCGACAAATGTTACAAACACAGATGGCAGTTCCTGGAGCTACACCAAGAAACACAGTAAACTTATAGTCAGACTTAATCAAGTTTAGGCCAACTGCTGATTCTGGCAGTCACATAAATGATCAAACTCACCTGAGGAATTCGACTGACAATAGCAAACAAGAAGTGAGTCCTTCCACCCCATTGCATAAGTGGCATCATAACACCACTTGGAACAATCCCTTCAAACCCATTCAACTCAGAAACTTAACAAACCAAAACATACAATCCAAATGCCAATATCAAAACATTACAACTAGTAAACATTTACCAATACAGCCATGAATAACTTCCAAGAACGCAATAGCTTGCAACAGACCTACAAACAGTACACAAATGAGTAGTTGCAACTTGCAAGCATAAATTTTCACCTAATTTCTCCACTAAAATTTAAAAAGAGATGCTTACCAACAAGTTCACCGGCAGAAGAGTAAGTGGCATTGACAGAGTTGGTGTAAAACAAGCTGCATAAGATCTTGAAAAGGGCTAATGTCCTGCAAAAGCATATAGCATGGTGAGTGTTTGTGATATTGACTGACAGGGAAAAAGAGGTAATTTCTCACCATCCCAGAGCCTGGAAGGCGTTGTAAGAAAAGAGATACAATTTCTTCATTTAGAAGTGGACTGGACTAAAATGGTTTCTTGGAAATTACAGAAAATATTCTTTGGAAAGGGGTAGGTATATTACCCCATTTGTAGCCATTGTTTTGTGTTCTGTTTCGATTTTGTAGATATTAGCACCACAAGTTTGGACGGTGAGACTTGAAATGCTATTCAATTTGAGAGGGTCCAATCATTTAAGGGTCCGAAGGTGCCTTTCTTGATATTGAACCTAGTTTTCTCAAATATGCATCCCAACCGGAGTCCCTATTTGTAAGACCTGTGGATCGAGATAAAACTCTTTGAATCGGCGTAATTATTTATAGTCTGATTTTTATGATGGTGATGATATCTCCACTGTATAACATATTCGTCCACCCAATTTTTAGTATACGAATTAAGAAACTTCCCAATTATTCACCCTCAATATTTTTAAAGAGTCGTGGTTAATTTAAGTAGTATCATATAATTTCACTCATAAATTTAACCGAAACACGCCGAATCGTGATATAATTGAATTGAAATTGAACTCGAGGTCATTAACTTTTAATAAGTTTGAAAACAATACAAAATATAAATGTTGTATTTAATTTTCAAAAAATATAAAAATAATAATATGTATATGTATCTGTATATTATTTAAAATTGATGTGCTATCTCCACACACAATCATTCTCAATCTCAAAATTTTTTATGGAATTAGTAACAACAAAATGAATATTCCAAAGCCTTCAATTATTACATTCATTTTATTTTACGTATTAACGTTTTCTCTCTCCATGTTTAGTTAATTTATTTTTGGTACCATATTACATAGATAAATTTTATAAATGTAATATAACTTTATCTATAAATATCCGAAAAATATTGTGAACATATAGTTGAATTCGTCTTGACAAGACGAATACATAGACACCAATCTTATTAATTAAATAAATTATTTTATAAATTAAAATAAAATATGAATTTATTAAATAAGGTCAAAGGAAATAATGAAATTTAAAAAAATAGAGAATTTATTAAATTAATTCAACCATACATTAAATTTATGAAATTAGTTTTATTTTCAACAAGTAATGTATATCTTTGACTGTCCATTAGCATTATATAAAATATTTATTGAATATTATCTAATTTTATCTACTAAATAACTAAAAATATTTGAATTATTCGTGACAAGAAAAATTCATTAACAATAATCTATGATATTATTACTAATTACATAATTATTATATTTACTAAAATAAAATAGAATTTAATAATAAAATAATAAATTTTTATAAACTGAGCATTTATGACATATTAGAAATGATACACCGGGCTAAGCGCGATGCCCGTGAATTTTATAAGTAAATTATAGATTAATTTCTATACTACATGTCTAACTTCATCTGATGTGGCCTACCTAAATTCTATATATCAATTTTGTTTAAATTTACATTTTGAGATTGATATTTACCCAGTGTAGAGCCTGAAATAGTGCTTAAGAAATTCAATTGAAGAAGAAAAAAAAAATTGACAACATTTTTAGTAACTATATTGCAAATATATCAAAGAATAGAAAATTAGTAGGAGACAATTGTAATTTGACCTAGAAGTGACAATTTAACATAGAAGATATCAACAAAAAATATAAATATATATATGGTTTTCATAAATCAATGCATGTAGAATATTCTTATTGAACAAACTAATAAATAAAATAGTTAAAATAAAAAGAATAATTTGTTAGAAATTCAAAAAAAGAAGGTAAACATTGAAAAGTGGACAAAGCTGTGTAAACAGTTCCAAGAGCTCCTGTTTGCACAACTTTGGTGGCCGAAATTGCTGCGGTGTGGAGTTTCTTCACAAGAGTTGGTTTAGCTCCGATTAGAGTTGCAATTTACACCTCAAACCGTAGATGCTTCGAATGGAGCTGTGAAAATAACTTCAATTCTCCATTGCACAACTTTGGTGGCTGGAGTTGCTGCGGTATAGAGTTTCTCCACAAGAGTTGTTTTAGCTCCGATTGGAGTTGCAAATTACAGCTCCAACCGTAGATGTTCCGAATGGAGCTGTGAAAACAACTTCAATTCTCCATTGGAGCTATTAAAATAATTGTGAATGGAGTTGTACACAACTCCATCAAAGTTATTTACAAAGCACCGACCATTTCCGGTGGAGCTCTATTATTCTTCCCCCATTTTTTTTTAAATTCAGCCAAACTTTCAATTGGTCTGAAAATTATTTTTAATTTTGCAATTAAGTTCATAAACTACTTATATTATGAAAATTATAATTATATTTTAAAAATTATAAAAGGCCCCTATAATTTTTTAGTTCATGTTATCAACCAATAAATAAGGCACTCAATAGGAGGGAAAAAAAATGAAAAATAAAGAATTTAAGTTGAATTATGAAGGAATAAGGGATACTTTTCAAATTGACAAAAAAATGGACCTATATGGAAAAATGGACCTATATGTTATTGTTGAACTAATAGGGACCAAAGTGTAATTATATCATCTAAAAAGAGTATTATATGAAATTCATCCATATATTTATTTTGCTTATTAGAAGTAGTATATAATCCAGAACTTGGCGCGTGTAAGTATTCGATTTTCTCGCATCGCTTCAGTGTCCTATCTTTTTATGCATTCTATTTCACACCAACAACATTTTTCAATACACTAGATTCTATCCTTCGACGGAAGTTTCGAGCCTGAGAGCCACACAAGCAACTGATATCTCTCTCTATCTTCCATTTTTCACTTATTATAGGTATCTTTTCCTTTTCGAAAGGGTTTAAAGGGTAGATAAATAATTCATGTACTCCCCTATTACTCTTTTCTAAAAGAATTTTAGAGTTATAACTTTTTCCTTTGTTATATAGAAATACTTGAGTTACCCACCCTTTACTATAGTATTCTATAGATAGAGTAGACTCATTCTCAGGGTACTGTCTCAGGTACATATAATATTTAAGAAGGGATATAAGTACAAACTCTTTAATTATTAGTTACTTATCTAGGGGCATTAAGGTCTGCAGCTCAAATGGTTTCGTATGAAGTTTCGATAGGTCTGATTTTCATTTTTATCTGTGTAGGTTCTCGCAATGTAACTGATCGTGATAGCGCAAAAGCAAGAAATCACGAGACTAAACCTATACCCTGGAAGTTTTCATAAATCGAGCACTCAAAGCCAAACAAATTATCAAAACGTCCCTTTACATATTCATTGTCCTCATTCCAAGATCCAGCTGCCTTCTTTATGCCATCAATCTAGAGATCGAGCTCTTTACTCAACTGTCGATGTAGGTAGGAAAATTCCCTTTCTTTCTACGTTATAGGTCTCCACAATGTTCTCTCGGGGTGCCCGCAGGGGGTGTGGGTGTAAAAAAGCAACTACGACATGTGAAATTATATTTGTACAACAATAATTTGTGTCTTTTGTGGGGTGGCATATACCAAGTGTGGGGAGGGTTTGGTAAAAACAACATGTAAAATTATGTTTGTAAAATGACAATTCTTTTGTGTGTATGATCGTTGACCGCATACCAACCATGAAGTTGTTTGGAACAACTTTTACGCTTTTCATGCTCTTTTAAAGATTTAAACTGAACTATTGTATATATATTATTGTTTCAGAAACAACCAAACCTAATTAGACTTCATACTATAACTTGAAATTTGTTACGAAGTAAAGTTAAAAATTCTTTACTTATAGTAGAAGTAAACCATTCCGTGACATCGTCACGGGTTAGTACTAGTATGTTTAGTATAATGAGCGCTAACGAATGTAGTCTATCTCAATTCATTAATTGGATGATCATAAAATGAAGTTCAATTGATCATATCTTATCAAGAAAGGTTGAACTAGAGTTAACAATGAGTAAGATTTGACTCAGTATGTCAATTAGGGGTGGGCATCGGGCTGAAAATTTGAAACTTTAAAATTTTACAAATGGGAACTCGGGATCGGGACAATTATTTCATATCTCAATTCCGTCCCAAATAAATTCGGAATTTTTCAGAATTGAACATCGAGATTTCGAGATCCCAAATAAGCCTAATACATATTCTCCAATTTAAAAATTGAGTTTTTTCTACTATTGTAAAATAAATATAGGCAACATAGGATATTTAATTCGAACTTTAAACATCATTATACATGTAATTCCACTATAATTAAATCAACAATAAAATTTAGAGACTAAATGTACTTCAAAAGTCAAGAACATCCATGAATGATAGTATAAAAATTATAGCGCAAATAAGTAATTTCAATCTAAAAAACATTGTCCCATCAAAATAAATTAAAGGGCGAATTATATACGGTACCCCATAAATTTGGCCCAGTTACATATTTCCCCCCAGATTGGCGAAAAATACAGATAGCTCCCTGAAGGTCATTTTCGTTGACCAACAAATCCACATCAGCTTTCTCTCTCCCACATGGATTTTACACATATTACATCGATGATTATGTAATAGATTTATCATAATCTTAAGGTATGCTCCATAAGAGCACGTGCAAGGCATGTGGGGCCGGTACTGTAATTAACATCGCATAATTGGGGAACTTATATGAAATTAATTCGAATGTAATTTCAAATACTAGTCGTTATGTTATTGAATAAAAATTCACAGATCCTAACTAAAAAAAGCGAATTTTCATATCTAATGGAAAAACAGTTATTTCCCTAAACTTTGTACAAAAAAAAATATGCAAAACATAAAGAAAATAGCATATAATATAAACGTTTATTATGAAATAACAAAAAAATATAAAATATCATGAAAAAGATAGAAGTAAATTCATATTTACATGCTCACATATGCTATAATTTGGAGCTTTTCGAGTGGATCCTTTGAAGTGAATTATAAAAGAAAAAAATAAATAAAAATTATAATACGCAAAGTAAATATTAATTTGTTAATTATTTTGAGATTTATTGTATAAGCTTTAATATTTCTTACTTTCTTCTCCACGAAGTAAGGTTACCACTTATTTTTAGGTCGATATAATAAGCACCAATAATTTTATTCAATAAAATAATATAGTGGTTAAACATTAAAAGTATTTTATTTCATTAGGTCATTATATTTGTATGTATAGTTTAATACTTTAATATTTATTGAAAGATTATATTTTTGAAAGGGCCTATTTGAAATATCGATTTATTTTATTTTTGTAAATAATTTTTTATATTTTAAAAGTAACTAAAAAGTTTTTTAAAAACTTATTTTAGTGTTAATGTAGCAACCCATAAATTCGTAATTCGAATTTATGCGTTCTAGAGCGAACCGAACATTAGAGCGTAGTTCGTAAGTCATTTTTCATTTGTCCGGTTATTTTCCCTTCAATCCATAATTTAACCCAATTACAAGCCCAAGTCCGTCATATCCAACCCTACCCCTAATTTTCAAAACAAACCTTGGTCAAAGACACTACTCTCACACAAAGGTGATACGGATTCGAGGGGTATCATAATGATACTCTTATGACATTCCGGTGTTTTAACTCAAGGGGTTAAACCAATGTGATTTAACCTTAAATTTCTTGAGGTTCTTTTTGGTCTCAGAAGTGTACTTTGCTCTTGTGTCTCGGTGAGAGGAGTATCTTGTATACTCTAAAGGAGTCCCGTGACTTTAACTCAAGTAACTAGACCACGGTGATCTAGTTTTCAATATCTTGAGGGGCTCGAGGGGTTAAACCATTGTGATTTAACCTTAAATACCTTAAGATTGTTTTGCTCTTGAGTCTCGGTGATGGAAGTATCTTGTATGCTCTGAGTAGTCTTGAGACGTTTAACTTAAGTAGCTAGACCACGGTGATCTAGTTTTTAATATCTTGAGGACCCTTGATCACGTCTTAATTACTTGCAAGTGACCTGAAAGATGTCGTAGGGTGGAGGAACGTGATTAAGAATGGGCCCGGAGTGGATTTATGATGTTTCAGCATCACCGTTGTCGTGTTGGGCATGTCCAGATACTACCCAAAAAACGGCTTCAGTGTTTTGAGGGTTGATGAATGTGTATCCCAAACCAAACGCACAAAAGTGCGAACATCGGTAAAATAGACATTTACCTAATTTTGAATTGACGGTGGATTATATCCTACCATGTAACTGTTTCGTGAGGTTGAGATGCAATTTTGATGGACAAGACTGAAGGGATATGCACAATCAGCTGTTTTGAGATGTATGTTGAGTATCTATTAGTGTTGAGTTTTTGACCTTGGGGTAATTTTGGTTGTAATTGGTTTTGAATATTTTTCTAGTCGTGGTGTAGAACTTGCTCTTTGGTTAGGAGGATTTATTTCTTTTCCTTTTCAATTGTTGGCTGAGAGCACCCTTGTGCCCTTGGCTCTTATTAATAAAATTTTAGATGTTTAAAAAAATAAAACTACTTTCCCACAAAGAATTCTGCCAGACGAAATAAACTTAAAAGTTAATTGTTGGATCGAGTGGATATTTGGAGAGCAGATTTATAACACACTAATCTATAGTTTCACCGGAGGAATCTCTGTTTTGAAGTCCCAGTCGTTCTGTAATTTGATGTCGAACAGAGGGTCATTTTCTAAAACATTCTCGATCCTTGATATCGTATTTGTTCTCTTCCAGACAAGTTCTCCTATGTCCCTTCACATTTATATGATTATGGTATATGCAGGTTTTGATGTATCTAATTGTTAGAAGACTGCAATATGGTAAAACCAATTCTGGAGTTATGATTCTTAAACTAATTTCATGAATGGTTGGAACATGATACCTTTTCTATGGCAAGCTTGATTCAGTAATGAAAAGATAGTTAAGATTGGGTTGTGGTAATCACCTAGCCAAGGTTAATGCTTGATCATGTTTAAGATGCTGCTATGGTATATATTAGTTTAAGGATATACATTCACTATAATAAAATAAAGTGTTTAAAATTTAAAGTTAATAAAGATCTTCAAAGTAAAGTTCAGCGAATAGGGACCAAGATTATCAGGCCGTTTATATTTATTCAACGGATAGAACCACGAAAGTGACCTGAGGCCGATAGATAACCACCATGGACCATGATAGGAACCTACGATGTCAAGTGAGCTCACAATCATGTTAAGATTTAAGATAAGCTTTCAAGTTTAATTAAAAAATTTTAGAAGTTAAAGATCAAGTTCATGTGTTCAGTGTCAGTCTAAGTCAAATTATAGGATGCAATGCATTAAGCAAGACTAAAAGCTTTAAAAAACATGAAGATAGAACTTTAGGTCATGGTACATGTAGGGACGGACCCACGTTGATGCAAGGGGAAACAATCGTTGCCCCTTGATTTTTGATGTGAATTTACCATTACATCCTCATACACAAATATTTAGTACGGTATCTATACAACATTTGCGATTAAATGAAACAAATATGAACTTCGGTTGACTTCACTCATGCTGAGTGTTAAGTGCATCATGAGTGCCTGGAGGTCATAGGATTGAATCTTGTTGAACAACTTTTTTTCTTGCTTTCTTCCTCTCTTTTTCTATTCTTATGTAATATGTTTCGTGTTTTTTCTTTTTTCTTCTATTCTTATGTAATATGTTCCTTGTTTTTTTTATTTCTTCTTCTATTCTTATGTAATATTTTCCTTATTTTTTTTTCTCTTTTCTTAGGTAATATTTTCCACTTTCAATATATTTCTTCTTCTTCTTCTTCTTATCTAATATTTCAATATAATTTTAAGAATTATTTTTCATTTTCATCCAAAAAAATTATCCTTCACCCCATTATATTTTGTTCTACCCAATCTTATGTAATGTATTTTAGAAAAAAATCGTTATCAAAACATTTCATTTTTAATTGGAATTTGTTATCACCATATATTATTGAATTTAATTTATATTTAAATTAAATTTATATATTAATAAATTTTAATATTACAATATACATATTTTTATAATACCGCTACCCCTCAATTAATTGTCTGTGTCCGTCCCTGCACATGCATGGATACTTGCCCAATCCGTGGTCACGACTGAACCCTTTCTAAAATATCAATTTTAGGTCTGAATCCGAGTTATTGGAGTGGAGCGTTGCCGAAACATTGATCACTACTAGAATCCCTTTAATATTACAAGTTCACAGTTTTCTACCTAGCTTGTAAAGTTGCTAGTAATAAATAATTTATAATTCGATCCGTTGCATATTTTTACTAGTTCACAAACTTTAAAAAAAAATTATATCAAGTGTAAGGATGCACGAGGTGTCAAACTACGTTTTAATTTTACAAGTTTAAGTTCGTCGAATTTCAAAGCACAAGAAGTAGCGTGAGTTTTATTTTTTTTAGTTCGTATTTTTAAAAGTTAGGGCGCTACAGTTAATGTTTAATAATTTAAAAATGAGAAAGGAAGGACAAGAAAATTAAAAATTAAAAGTAAAATTATGTTTGGAAAGTAAGATTTGAAAATATAAAATGAATAAATATTTTATTAAAATGATGGGATCAATTTGAAATTAGGGTCTGTTCTTGTAGGGGCCGGGAGCTGGCATAAATTTCCAAAAAAAACACATGATTTTCACCCTTCATACAAATTGTCATAGCACACATCATTTGATACATTAATTACAAAGTAATTAACAGGTGTAAATAATTAATTATGTGAAAAAACCATATGCAAGTTCAGCGAATTCGTAAAGTTCAGTACTAGTATAAGCTTATGAATTTGTTTCATGGGAAAGAAAATGCATTTAATTAACCAGTTTTATCGATTTCTGCATAATATTCATGAAATCAAATATTATTACTATAGTACTGTATATCTAATACCATTTTTCCCCCTATTATGCAAATTAATTTTAAATTATAACTGATCATCATTTAATAACATTACAGACTACTGAAATCTAAAAAACTTAAAATAGAAAGATTTATTTGTAACTGAGGTAGATATCTTGAAAAGTGGTCCAATGACCTTTTACGTATCCAAAGTCACATTATATAATCACGGCGAGCTAATTCAGAAACAAGGGTCCAATAATGGGTCCGTTTAACAAAATTAATTGGAAAGGTAGCTGGTAGTTGAAAAATTAATTAATAAAGTAGTTTTATTTTCTTAACAAAATAACTTGATTAATTCCTCAAATCAACTAAATTTTCAACTAACTTGTTTGAAAAACTACACGTTCACATAATAAATTTTTTATAAAAGAAATTAATAGAGCTAAAAAGTTAATGGTAAACATGATCTGATGCCTCAATTGATGATTAATTTTACTATTATTAATTTTTTTAAGTTATAATTTATTTGTGATATATAGATATATTATAAATATAAAAGTTGAGTTTAAATATATAACTTTAGGTCTTTTCAATCAGATTTTGTTGGTTATAATAATTCGTAAATCAAGCACAAATAGTCTTTAATTATTATATTTAAATTGTGATATTAATGAGATATTACATTGTAGAAATATTATTCTGAATACTTAATATAAATCATAAATTTTGATGCCGTTGATCAAATTTTATGTGTTCGTCTCAATCAATGCCGCTCAATGTTTTAAGTGGAAGTATTATTATTCCCTTGTTGAAATAATGATATCTGTTATATTTAAATAATTTCGCACATGATTGGCAATTTAAAGGGGTGGTCAGGTGTTATGTTGACTGCTCCAATATCGTAATCAGACCTAGACTTGACAATGGGTGGGTTTTACCCAACCCAAAGCCTAAGTTAATAGTATATATTAGATTTGGTTTCAACCCATCTCTAGATAAAACCCAAATCCAATCCAGTACAGTCCATATTAACTTAAATTGAATGGGTAGGGTTGGACAAAAACCCAAAAATATCCAGCCCGTCCAAAACCCATAACACACGCCTTCTATCAGTCTTCTGCTTCTGCTGTGCTTTTCCAATTCATCGATATCTCACGTCTTCTTGTCCAATTCTTCTTCTCCAAATTTGTCCTTTCACGTCGTCGTCTTCTTCTTCTATTCTTTAATTCTTCTTGCACATCTTCTTCTCCAATGCATGGATATTACAATTCTTCTTTAGTATGTCTTCTTCGTCTTCAGATTTTTCCTTTCACATCTTCTTCTTCTCAATTCTTTAATTCTTTCTTCAATTCTTCTCTCAAAGTTGTCTCTTTTTTAGACTCCATATTTACTACCTTGTTGCCTATCTTTCCATTATGATTCGTTTGAGTTCTTGCTTTTCTTACACCCTTTTCATTATTTGGTTTTATCTCTTTTAAAGCTCAAGTTAATTATGTGTAATTATGCTGGTTTCTTTGCAAGAGTTGTTGACACTAGCTCCTCCTCTGGTAATTTGTTATACAACTTGATTTCTTTATGCTTTGTCTGGTAAAAAGTTTCATTATTGGTAAAAAAAATGCTTATATTTAATGATTTAATTAACATAAAAAAAAACTTTTTAAAAAATTTCAATTAAATTAAAAAAAAATTAAAAACTTTTTTATAAAAATTTCAATTAAATTAAAGTAAATAGATTTAGTAATATATAGTTTGTAAATTATTTTATTATTTCAAAATCTGTTTTATAAAAATTTCTAAAAAAAAAAAAACAAAAAAAGAGACCGGTCAGCCCGACCCAGTCCGGGTTTTAATGGACAGTGCGAAATTGACAGTTTATGGTTCAACCGGTCCGATCAAACCAAAAACCATTTCCTCCTAATTCCTTGAATATCCATAATTTGGACAATGAATTGGATAAAACCCACCCATTACCGAGTCTAATCAGGCCCATACCTAATAGGAGCAGTTTTTATTGTTTTTTAAACTTCTTCTACTTGTCACGTTTCTTTTTGTTTTTTTATATTTTATTCAATTAAATACTTCTTTTAATTCATTCTTCTCTTCTTTATTATTTTAGTGTTTTACCTCTTTCATACATATTTTGAATTCTAAACATTATGAGGAATTATTACCTAAGCTTATTCTAAATGTCATGTCGTTTTTTATATTTTATATTTTATTTAATAATCACTTTTTATAATTTATTCTCCTCTTTATAATTTTAGTGCTTTACCTATTTAACATATTTTTAGAGTTCCAAAAATTATAGGGAATTATTACTCAAGTGTCATTTATTTTATTTTTTCATTTTATTTTAAGCATTCCTTTTCATAATTGACTATTCTCTTTTATTGTCTTTGACATTAGTTTTAAGTGCACCGCATAGCCACTGACATGAACCCAATAAATCTTGTTTAAGTTATAGTATTATTATTTAATTTCAAATTAATTAAAAAAATTGGATGCAGAGTTTTTAAGTTTAGATTTAAAAAGTCACTAAAGATTATGAGTTGTTAAGTTGAATAAGTATAACAAATAAATAATTAATAAAATAGAAAATTGAAATTATATGATATCATGAACAACATGGTAGCTTATAGTAATTTATTAATATCTTGTTATATGCATAATTTTTCGAGGCCACTAAATATAATTTATGCGTTTGACCCTGACCTCTGGTGTAGTATGTACATACCTGAAGGATATTTTATGCTACGTTTAACGGCAAGGCTAAGGAAACCAGGACCGGTTTTATGGCAGATAGCCCATTTAGCTTCGACCTAGGCTAAAAACAGTGGTGAAATTTGCGCCAGCGGTCAATCGGGAAGAAAATTGTAAAAACGATCTGAAAATGTATCATATCGACTTGAAATTGTATCATAGTATTAAAAATGATATAATTTTCACACCTAAACTGTATATTTAATGTGGTGATATACAATTTTTATTATATTATAAAATATAAATAGTATAGCGGTTATATTTTATAAAAAAAATTAATACGTTACCGGACGGTAATGATTCTAAAAATAATTTGGAGGATTTCTTGGTTCACTTGGAACGACCAACCACAACAACGGCGGGAAATTGACCTCCCTCGAAGTTTACCTCAAGCCCATTTAATTTTAATATTTTGTACGACGAATCATCAATCGATTTGTGTTACTATAGTTGCTTGTATAATCTACCATTATATATCAATTATAAACTAAATATATAAATTATGTGTGAAGTGATCACGAATCATTTTGTACGTGTTATTATTGCAAGATGGAAATTAATAATAATTCTGTGATTATAAATAATTAATTATATGAATTTTTGTTATTTGTCCATTCTTTTTTCTATCATATATTGAAATAACGAATTATTCCGAATCTTAAAAGTGTTATCTCTAAAATTTGCACTATGATATACACTATTGTACACTTAGAAATTTGTGTTATATCTCTTAAATGATTTAGATGTAAATATATTAAGTGTTTGTGTCTTAACAATGGTAAGGAGAGAATTTGACAACATTTCAATCAAAAGACAGATGACTACTCTATGAATAGCAAAACATTTAGAAAAATTTACAATAAAAGATTGAAAAATTTGTTCATATTATAAATAATAAAGATAGACAAGGAGAACCTGTTGGAACAGTTTCAAGTAAGGTTCAAGAATTGTTGATCATTGAAGAATCATTCATAAGAATAAGAAAGGGAAGAAAACAATATTGAATTAGAGGACGAGTTTTACTAAGAAAGACCAAGTACCAATCTGATGATTGTATCAAGTAACAATTAGATGACTTTAAGATATGATATGAATTTTATTTAAAAAGAAATTTAAAAATGATACTGTATATGTTGAAAATTTTAAGTAGCTGTTTGGATTAAATTGTAATTAAATCCGTTTGAGTTAAACTGAATTGATGAATAGTACCTTAATTGTAATTGAGTTGTTAAAATTTGCGTTTGGTATAAAATTGAATTGTGTAGAGTTTTATGGGTTGAAAATTGAGTGAGAATTGAATTGTGATTGAATTGAATAGGAATTGAATTGTGATTGAATTTTATTTTAACAAATAATTAATCAATTATAATAACCTTAACAAACACAAAACGATCTGATTCAATCACAATTGAATTCGAATTCTACCAAACAAACATTAAGCATCCTCAGTTCCTCATGAAGACACTAGAGAGGTTGCTGAAGAAATGTCTATGGAACCAACTTCATGAACTTTATTGGTATAAATGGTCATGTCGAATAGGTTAAATTACTCACATAATATCATATTTATTCATCATGTGATAGATAGTCTTATGTTTTAATTGTCGTGTCTATATATTTGAGGATTTTTTCGCCCAGTTCGCATAGTCACGGTTAACTGATGATATAGCTTAAAAGTTAATATGAACAATCATTTGTCACCTATTTATTGTAATAAGAAATTGATAAATAAATTTGAATATTAAAAAAATGGATAATTTAAAAGAAACAAAGTCATAGGAACAGAAGATCATTACTTTTATAAAATAATGAATGATAGTATTACGTACAAATCTATTGCAACATTCAATCCTATAGAGTAGAGATTATTATTATTACACACAATAATGATAAGAATAAGTATAATATAGGTCCTCGCTGGAAATTTTTAGTGATTGAAAACATTGTGAAACTTTTGCGAGATCATAATCCATAATGCATGTATCGTACGGAAGTTTCAAATCTTTTATTTGCTGGAAACACCTCTTGGCTATAGAAATATCCGAACCGGAGCTGCTGTTGCTTTCACTTATACCGGTAACATTGAAGCACATCCGAAGATCTAGCGACTCAAGGTGTGAGCATCCATCTAGAATGGCTTGCAAACCTGTGTTGGTCATACCATTTCCAAAAAGATTGAGGTGGCGTAAACCGGGCATGCTTCTTGCGATTGCAAGAGCATATCCGTCGTATTTTATGAGCGGACAACATTGATTTAACTCGGTATAAGTATATGACCTCAACGCAGGGCATAAGAACCCGATTTCTTCAACATCACTAGCTGAGACTAGGGGAACAAATTGGATATGCAACTCTTCCAGTTCTGGTAATTTTTTTACCGCTTCAACTAGATCCTTTCCATTTAATCCCATGCAACAAGTGATTCTAACACACCTCAGTCTGCTGCATCTGAATATAAAATACTTTTAAATAAGTACTGAAAAGTCATAAATAATATTACACATAAGAGTTTTTATTTTTAAACGGTTAAAGGGTGGCTCGAACCCCCGACTTATTAGTTGGAAGTGAAGCGTCTTACCAAAGAAGAGGCTTCGTTATCCAAAGTATCGTGAGAGTGACTCTCTAGATTATGTTCACGGATAATATTTCTAAAATTAAACGTGTCCCTTTTATAATTATATAGTCAAACGTCATTTTAAATAGGATATGCAACTCTTCCAGTTTTGATAATTTTTCCACCAATCCAATAAGACTCTGTTTAGCACAAATTTATCAGTTAACTTATTAGTTCGATAAACATATCTTCGTAATAAGCATTAGCGTGAAAATTTAACTTAGTTGATAAGAAGCTTATTATAAAAATAAGCTAGTTGATTTATTTTAACATAAAATATTTAGTAAATCAATTAACTTTTCAGCTAATTAATTTATTAATTTTTTTTATAGAACTCAACTTAACTTATCAACTACCCAATCAACTATCAACTAGCTTATCAGCTAATTTTGTTAAATATAACTTGACTGGATACTTTCTAGTTAATCTCATGTATGAAGAGATTTTAACGCATCTCAGTCTGCTTCACCTGTTCGTGCTTATAACACAAACATTCCTTGAATCATTAAATCTTAGCTTAGAGTCAAATCTTTTTGTCGCTCCCACTTTGTATTTGACTCTATAACATAGGAACATTACCGATGTACTGTAACTTATCGGGGTGGAATTAAAATTTTAATTTCTTAAAAAAGGTAAATCTTAAGCCCACAACTAATACAGTAAATTTTAAATCCCGAATTAGCATATAATTCACACTAAAACTTCTTGCCAGATGATTTAATGAAGGAAAAAAGTGAGAGCACTTCACTTACCTTTCTGAAATGTATGCAAGTAATTGACTTGTGCAAAAATACTCAATATTGATGTCTATTAACTGGCCCCGGCTAAGATCCACAGCTTTCCGGCACATCCTAACAAGATCATAGGGTACGTCGTATATGTCACCGGAGTTTTTCATGTCGATCACCTGCCACATGGTGGGATCTGTTTGGCAAACTCTCCACCATGTAGTACACACTTTTTGTATGATCTCTAGTACATCGATCGCCCCTAAACGACTCAGTATGTTAGCGGTTACCTCACCCGGAAGCTCCACCCATGGCGGAGTACTACTTTGTGGAATTGACATGGTTGTCGATTTTATGAGGCATTCATCAGCACGATGAATTCATCGGTTACAGGGTTATATATATTAAGTAAAATTTGTAATTGAGGAGTATGTCATAGGGCTGCGCGAAAGCTTTGGAACCCAAAAGAATATGTAGCAGTTGGACGTTAATATGGACCTAGTTCATGAGTCACAAGATTACAAGACACAAGAATTTTTAGGGTGACCTCATGGTACAATGAAGATCAAGATAAGGCTGTAATTATGTTCTATCAGCCTATCGCCGTCCTGTATTAATTTATATATTATAATAAACACTCAAGAATTTATAGTCAGATCCAATTATCTTTAAGGAACGATAACGCTACTTACGTATAAGAGATAAATGTGCTTGTTCTTAGCAATCCTAGCATGAATATCAACTAAGAAGTTTTTCAGTTCATACACGAGTGAAATTAAAATGCACGAGAAAGAACTTGTGTTTGTACAGTGGACCAACATATCATTTAGATAGAGCTCATGAGTAATGCACTGGGCTAAAGTGGGAGGGTTGTTAAAAAAAATGTAGTGTAAAGGTAAAATTAATTTATACTTTGCTCGGAATCAATATATACACGCTAGATTTCATATGCACGGGGTGTTCACATGAGCTTATAAGTTGCAACTTACAATTTAAATTATGCAGAAGATGCATTTTGAGTGTTTGCAACAGCTTTACCAAGTCAAAATGACAGATCGATCCTCTACACCCTCGAGCCATGATACCGAACAAGGAATGCAAAATGACACAGGAAAAACAGAGGAAGAATGAAAGGCATCTCTCATTACCACCTTAGAAAGATGACACTAACAGCAATTGGGCCTGTATAAGTAGAATTTGTCACAAGAAAAACATACAAGAAAACATCCACCCACTGGCTTTATTTTGAACTTAACAATTTCAGCCTTTGGAAAGCCAAGAATTCTCTGTTAAACACCAGTTTTCACAGAAGTAAGATAGATTAGGATTACTTCTTCAAGAACAGCACCATTCTGCAAATAGTACTCTACCAACTTCACTTCGTCTTCTTTCCCAGCAAAATTCCTGTTAGAATATATGACCGGGATAAGTACTGCAAAGACGTTTCCAACGATATTGTCTATTGATGATGAGTCAACACCGTTGTCAACATTGACCAGAACGAATTCTGTAAAACACAAACTATCGTAAACAGTAAAATCAAACACATGACGCAGCGGAATTTATCAAGCCGGTATATACAAACGATACCGGCAAACACCTTTAGGCAAAAGTAGTTCTTACACAAGAACTACAAACTAGATTCGATCAACAACAGGTTGATCGAACTGTAAATATATCTAGACCTAGATTAGAAAGCAAAATCTAACCTAGTTTGAATATGCGGAGTAGATCGCTAAACCTTTAGCAATGACTCAAAAACTATATTAAAAATAAAAGTCTAGTAAACAGAGTATGAAGACTCAAGCGTTCGACAATATGTGTATCTCTATTTCTCAAGCTTGTCTTCAAACTTGTCAAGATCTTCTCTTATATAGGCGATGGCAAGAGACCTGCTTTAGATCGATGTCCAAGCCGTGGCGGATTCTTTGCTGGGCTTTAGATCGGTGTCCAAGGCGTTGGCGGATTCCTTGCTGGGCTTTAGATCGGTGTCCAAGGCGTTGGTGGATTCCTTGCTGGGCTTTAGATCGGCGTGGTAGATTCTTCAATCTGGTGTGCGGTCACAAGTCCTTCCTGCTTTTGATCAGGACTCTTCTTATATCGCCTTGAATTGCTCCAAGCAGCAGATTCCTTCTTATAGTTTGATAAGGACTCTTCTTGCTTGATGCAATCTTGATCAGGACTCCTTCTCCTTGTTTTATTAGAAGACTTCCAGCTTCTTTCGACTAGGAATCCTTGAATGTTGTTGTTTCTTTAGAAGAAAGTATGAATTAATCAATCGACGTGCGTCATCGCACTTTCAATTCTAAAATTCAATTTTCTTCAGATGCAGCTATTTGGAGGCTTCGGCACTAAATGCTTGAAATCTGTATACCCCTTTTCACTGGGTTTAAATTCCTTCAATACAAAGACAAAAACAACTGCCTAAGTAATTAAGACGAAAATGAACTGAAATGATATAGCTTGTTCATTAGAATTCATGTACCTGTTCAAACAAAATGTGTTCAAGATTAGGAGCATTACATAGTAGATTTGCTAATGTCATCCATCCTTCCGATACCACGGAACTAAGTGATAACCAAGTCAAGTTTGGAAATTTTGGCAGTTGCACCAAATAATCAAAAGCCTGTATCGAGAACCAATAAAACCACAATGACATAATGGAGGTGCAATACAAAAGATATGAACATACACCAACCCCATGATAATTTTGACACCATTAAGAAAACATTCCTTATGATTTGGGTGTGATAATCAATGATTCATGAAATCGAAGCTATGTGTAATATTAAATATCCCAATGGGTGCAATTGGCATTATAAAAATGAAGATTGTTCGTTCTATATGGATTCAAATCATATTCTTCCTAATGCACTGGCACAAATCAAACATTCAGCTTTCAGACCTGGTAACTGGCAAGAAACACCCGGAAATCCATTATGATTCATGATGAAGTCTTTACGCATATGAGGAAAAAATGCAATTAAATTTCACCTTATATTTCTTTCTCTTCTTAGATATGAACTGAGCTAGTGTGGGAGATGAATCACCACCTCCTACATCTGCAGTACCACCAGTTGGAGGAATATCATCATGAGGTCCATCCCTCATGAGTTCTTCATAGTCAACACCCTCATCATCTGACCCTAAACCATGTTCATCTCACATTCTCATCTTGCAATATATGTAGTTATGTCCTTGTTCACCACAGTAACTACAATGAATTGTAGTTTGATTTCTCTTGATTCTCCATGGTTTCCTGCCCTTCTTTTTCTTGTCTTCACCTTCATCCTCACTCTTTCTTCTAGCTGTTTGTGGCCTACCCTTCTTCTTCAATTTTCTAGGTGGCAAT
>JAYMSP010001310.1:0-33478 GCA_036897095.1 Plantago elongata
TGTGTGTGTATGTATTTCAATTGAAATTTAAGATGTAAAATACTTATCTAAAGGTGTTTTTGATAGTAATTTGAACTTTTAAGTAATAAACCTATCTTTTAGCTTTCATGTAAGTAGTAGTTTATCGATATATGAACTTCTTGTTGGACCAAAATATATTTGCAGCTCGTCAAGTTAGTATTTATTAATTTTATCAAATAAATATAACATTTAAGTTATGCACATTATTTTATAATAAAAAAATATATTTTTAGTACAAACTTCTACTTAAAAATAAACTCTTTATAGGAATATTTTTTCTCGGTCCCGACTATATAACTATATAAAACTTTTACCGAATATCACATGTCTTGAAAATAAAATTGATTATACACTCTGCAGGGTAAGTTTGTGTGTATATCGTGCCTGGACTGCGTGACATAATCTCATTTCTAAGCCTAAAATGATTTCCTTAAAGATATTTAAGTAGCTGAAAACTACGTACGTATTTTCTTAAAGAAATTTAGTGCCAAACTTTTACTCATGGACCTTTTTGCAAGAAATTGAATCCGTAGGGGTGTAGAAGACGAGTAGTTCTTAGATGTTTATGGGTTTTAAGCAATTTCACCTTTTCTAAAATTGTTTATTTGAACATCTCAACTCCTCCACCTAATTATGATCATCGACGTCCATGTCATGAATGATGAATGATCATTATCATGATGATGTCCTTTTTGTATCTCTTGATTGTGTGAAAATTTTGGTCAAAGAGACAATTGTGCCTGCTAGAAATCTATTACACTTGTGTTACAAGAACTGGTTAACATCAAATTACTTTCGTCAAAAACTGATGGATGTTTTTGGTTTTGCAAACCAACTAATGGATTAGGGCCTAACTATACACTCAAATTCATTATCACATGAAGTAGCAAACCTTGATAGCCAACACCTAACATATGTGATTCTTTCTTTCAGCACGAAATTTACTCGAACCCGTCTATGAATTGGAGAGGAGTATCTTTATAATTAAGTTATGCTTTATTGTCAACAGATATGATTTATATCATAATAACGCTTGTTTGCAGTGTGGATATTTTATGAACAATTTTACAAATGTAACAAAAACTATGTTAAGCCATTTTTTATAAGTTTTTTTATTTGTCATGCGGCTAAAAACTATATTAAAGTTTTATAATTCATCCACATAAAATTGCGCTACTAATCACGGGCAAATAATTTTTTTATGTTAAAGTCTAATGAGTAATGACAAACATTCTATGAAACACCTGTCCTCACCTTGCCAAAATCTTCAAACGCAAGAAAAACATAGAAGAAAACAGGTGATCAAATTAGATTACAACAACGTATAGATTTGAAATTTGTCACAAAACTCTTAAGCAAAGTATGAACGGTAGTTTGAAAATTTTACAAAGAAAAATGTACATATTGAAATTTGAAAAACTTTAGTTTTCAAATTTGAACATTGATTCTTTATTATCAAGTAATCGTCAAGTGTTAATCCTGAGTAGCAGAAGGCAAAGCAAATGAATACTCGTTAGAATGCCAATTTATCCACACTTGCATTTCCATCACGTTTATTTCTCCAAATGAATGTTGTATTTCACAAAATGAATATTTATTAGAAAATTTATCATTGATTGTATATCTAAGTCTTATTGAAAAGAGAGATAATCTCAAACAACTCTGATGCAACTTCACGTTAAATCCTTGAAATTCTTAAGAACACCTCTAAGTGTACAAATTAAAAAATAAAAGAATTAATGGTCTTAATGTGGCACCTGGCCTAGAATATATCATAGGACAAATGAGAGCAGGAATAGTATAAGGATTGAATAGTCATTATAATGTAAAATTTCCATTCTTGTAGGCACACAACATCCACAGTTTCTCACAAAGTCGTGCAATTTAAACTTACATGCACAAAAGGATTAGACTTGTTTGCTTAATCCTAGTACGTGTAATTTGCAGCTGCATTTAGCTTTAAGCCAATATTCACTTGACGTAGATCTCGTCCATATCCAAAACTTGAGAAGACATTACGGAAAAGCAACATAGCAAGTGTGGGTAAACCGTGAAGTATATGGAACAGAACATCATGGAATACAGAAGTTTCAGTGGACATTACATGACCAAGACCGAGTTACAAAATGTCAAGGGATTAATTAGAAAACTGATAGATTTTCTTTTTATCTAAGTAGGTTTTAAAGTGCAACTGTTGATTTGGTGTTTTGATGATTTTACGTCAACTCTAGTGGCAGCACACATATAATTTGACAACACTACCAGAATCGTCATCGAGATTTGAAAAGCCCTGTGTAAAAATTTTAGACGAGATCCAAAGTAAATAAATATATAATAATATTTTTTATAGATGTACAAAATAACCAAAATCATCTAATAAAAGTACTTAAAGATATTGTATTAATAAATATTATAAACGACGGAAATTACTTGAAAATTACAACTCTTCTAGTATTATTTGAAGTGAAAATACCGATTAACTCATATTAAATCGTTCTTGTGATATTGTAGTTCTCTGTTTGCACTAGGTTACTTGATATTTTACCATCATAAAAATGTCATAAAATCCAGCAGTTTTGGGGCTAACTACTTCAATAGCTTAACTAGTTTACATATATAAAAGACTAAAATACACCACATTATTATATTACAACATGACAAAACAATAAAGCTTTGGTTTTTTATTTAAATATATTTAGCATTCTGCTTAATTCACAAATCACTTCAGCAAAAGGACTAAGAAGTACTCGTAAGAACAAGCTGGAAGAAAAGAAAGAAGGGATAGCTAAAAGAAATTACTTGTCCCCTATAATATACTACTAAAACTCGGAAATATCGATGTCGTGACCGTCTCCCCCGTTAAGTTATATTGCCTTCTGCTGGGGCCCTTTCGGTGGCTATGAGTTGTGAGCGACTCAATTAGGTGTACCATCAAATTAAATTTTCAGGTATTTGTTTGTAAGTGATAAAGGGGAACTTAGATTTCAAATCTTCGAAATTTGAAGGGATGGTTTAATGAATGTTGAAAGGCTGAAGAGTGAAGAAGCAAAGAAATCCACAAAATAGAACTGAAGAGACGCTGAATTCAATGTGTTGTATGTTGTCTCTGCGTCTTCACTCTCCGTTTTCCTTCCAGTTATTTTTTTCTTCCTTAACTGGACCCTAGTATTGGGCCCTAAAATTTGGGCGTTGGGGCGAGGCCTGCAGGATTGGTCTTACTGTGCATGGGCTTAGCCAGGCCTGAACACTACTGGCAACACTTACCGAACCTCTTCATAAGTTCAATAACATAATTCCCATTTAATACAATTAGCTACTACTCTCGTCCATATCCAGGACCAGAACCTAAAAGACATTATTATTGGAAAAAAAGAATAGAGCAAAAAGTGAAAGATATGAGCAGAACATTATGGAATACAGAATTTGCAGTGGACAATACATGACTAAACAAGTCTTTAACAGAACGTTAATTAAGGATTAGGAAACAAGAGTGAACTGATGATTTAATTTGACAAAACTGGAAGGAAACACCTTATTATTCTAATATCTAACAACTTGGTGATTGTTTAAAAATTGCTCTAACAACCAGGTGCAGATTCAGGTTATCATCTAGAACTCATCCGTTTTTTGACAAAATCTGCACTTTAGGGGAAGAAATAAATAAAGGGTACTAACTCAAAGCACGGTTCAATTGGATATACAGGACCAAACTGGGGTTAAACAAACAAATATTGCAGCACCACACCACAGGAAATAAACTATCACAAGCTAAGAGTAAATAACATATACTAAAGCACATATCTAATGTTTATATGAAAGTTTATTTATAGATTTATACTAAATGGTATTGTTTCAGATATGCAGCAAGTTCAATTCAAAAGTATGCAAGCATGATTGGTCATTGTTTACATTGTATGCAAGCATGATTATTATAAGGAAGTATCGGCAGCAGAAGGGCGGGGAACCTTGGATGCACGCTCTGGTATAGGAGCATCATGAGCTCCTCTCTTGGGCCTCAACTGCAAAATTAAACATGAAAATGTCATAATGGTAATAAGCTCATCGTGTTTACTAGTTCAAATGAATTGGAAAATAATATGGGTGGCAAATGCTAACCTTTTCCTCTGCTTGCTGATATATGTGCCTCAGCAGAATGTTTTTCGGTTCTTGTCCTATCACTATGGAGTAGCATAAGAGGAAAACAAATCAGTCATCTGAAATGAACTTAAGAACTTCTTTGGCGGGCAAATGCTTGAGGATGTGAATAGAAATATCGGGTGGTTTATACTTGGCATGGAATTCATTGTGCTCACTTTGTGAGCCAATCACGAATTGTTCGGCTATGTGCAAATGCATCGCATTGCAAGATCAATAAACTGAAATGGTAATTCAAATACTTTGCAATGAAAAACATCTGCCATAAATTTACCTTTTGATGATTGGAAAAGTAAGAGAAAGACAAATAAACTGTGGCTATTAGTTTTTTGGAAGCAAAACAGTTATTGCTTAGACTTGTAAGTTGTAACTCGACATGTGTAGTGCTACCGGTGTATTTACATGGAAGTAATCCCCAAACGACTTTAGTGATAATTTCTCGTAGAAAGAAAATAGAAGTCATTTACAACTCAGGAAAAAGAAGAAAGTACATTTAGGTGAAATAAAGAAAAAATGAAAAAAAAAAAATACTATACAAAGATAAAAACATAATTTGTTTCCCTTACCTTGATGTGGTGGTGGTAAAGTACGCTCGTTCGTAGAATGATAAGTGATTGGTACCATTTTCTGGTGAGAACAAGCAATATGAGATGAATAATTTTAAACATCCAGTTCATTATTAAAACTGCTGATGTAAATGATACACATGAAAATAAGCCAAGGCAACACCATTTTTTATTTCAGCTCCAAACTACAGGAACTTCGTTGATTTACCAAAGCAGAAACAGAAACAGAAACAAAAAGGAATAAGCATTTGATTTTCCCCTGGAATTCATATAAATCACTATGAGGAACTAGAACCATAAAGAATCCCATACTAGAAAGCGTAGGAACACAAGGATTCCTTTGTTATATCAAAAGCCACAAATGTACAAATAGTCAGGCTGTCAGCAATCAAATTCCACAAGTTGTATGAAGATCATAAGAAGTAATCTTGCCAAGTTCTATTAAAATATACAGAATCATGTTTCTACTATACGCCTGATTCTTCGAATCCACTGAGAACAAAGAAACTATTTAAAAATTAGCAATGTACCATCTGCAAGAAAGTAAATTGAACGCATCTCAGTTACATTACGTTAGATATTGCACGCATTATGCAAACATGGCAAAACTGTTACGTCTGCTGCCACGGTTGCTCTCTCACTAACTAGTTCTCCATTTGTTTTCTTATCTTGCTTTGATCACTTGTCATTAAGTTATCAAAAAAGGTATTTTCCGTCTGAACCCATGCTAGGAAATTAATAGTCCATGGCAATTTAAAAATGCATGATAAAATTATAAAGGCTCTACAAAAATGCACTGATCATGATTCAGTTATTGGCCCAACAAAGATTGATGCCACCCAATAAAACACATAAATAAAAAGAGGATTTTTTTGTTATATTCGAGTATTATGACACAAGAACGTTCTTTGCATTCCCTGAGTCCCAGGAAAGATAAGGGAAATAAATATTACTATTACATAGGCGACAAAAGAACAGTAAAACGACATTGTTTTAGAAGGCAAGGATCTTCTTTCCACTGGAGCTGCCATTAATTGCATGTGAATCATCTAAGACCTATTAATCTGGACACGTGCACTCACACTAATCACCAACCAGATCATATAACTGAAAAGGAATATCCGACATTCTTACATTCAACTTTCCATACAAGTACCACCGAGTTCAACTAATCCAGCAAGTTTGAGTAATCATTTACGAGCAAATCAAGCCTGATCGACAACCAAGTGTCCTGCGACTCATGCCCAGTTTAGCTTCTAATAGATACAAGTCACAGCCTAATTTAGAGTTGTTTCAGCTACTTCTTATACTCCATCTATTAAATAAAGCAACCACCTTTACACTACATGTTAAACTCCATTTATTCAAGAATGCAACCTCCTTAAACTATTTGCACAAAAACGACAGCAACAGAGATAATCATGCAAAACAAGACAGAAGAAGCAGCCAGAAGGCACCCAATTATCCAAAATGTGGTCCAATTTTGCAACAAACATGCATCTAGACCCACAGGCCAAGGTTGAGATCATGTGCAACAAGCCAAATACATTAAGCTTAATCATCGATTAACAATCAAATAAGCATGTCCAATTGTTAGCTACTCCAGCATTGTTTCCCAAAATTCAACATCCAAACAACACAAATTGGTATAGTTCATGCAGTGACACAGAATCAAAATTCAGCTAAATGCAAGCCAAGTCCACACAAACTGAATCAATCACCGTTAATTTCAATCTCCAAAACCACAAACCGCATCAAAACACAAGTCTTGTTATGTCATAAATATAAACATGTGAGTTTTCATAAAGCACACAAACAGAAGTAAACAACAAGTAACAACACATAGCAACAAATCATCAAAAAGGTACAATCTTGAATGATTTTTACAGAAATAGATATAGGATCGTTTAAAAGTAACAAAGGCCGAAATCTTTATAGCGAAAAATGAGGGAGCTAACCGAAGGGTTGGAAGGATCATTGGGTTTGAACTGGCTGAAGTTCTGAGGGTCGAAAGAAGGCCAGTTTCCGAGCATTGGATTTTGAAAGAAGACGCACACAAGAAAAATTGTAGAGAGAGACGCAAAGCAAGAGAGTGAGAAAGATGTGTGCATAGGTACAAAGAGGTGAGTGTTGCCGTTGGGAAGAGAGATAGGTGGCGACTAGCCTTGTGGGCAAGTGTTGTTGTTATGGGCAAAAACCAAAACCAAAACCGAATTTATGAAGAAGCTCTACTCACTATTCACTACTGCCTCCTTTCATTGGCCTCGCTCGACTTTTCACATTTTACGCCGTCGGAAATTCCGGAAACCCCACATTTTTTACCCATGGGTGGGAGTAGGGGTGTACTTGGGTACGGGCGGTTATTTGTAAAAAATTTAATCGGGTATGTCAAATCATTAATCGCGACAGTTAGAATTTTATCCTAATTGTTACGGATCGGTTGACTACTTGAAGCGGACGATTTGATGGTTTGTTAACGCATATAAAAAATGACATATATGACGCATTAAAAAGATACATTATACTTCCTAACCTCTAAGTCCACAATAAACTAAATAATAAGATAAACACAACGCAATTGAGTACATAAAATTCAAAATACAATATAGGTTCATGAGTTGCTCAAATTACAAAAGTCATGACAAAAACTAAGATGTTAGTTTGCAATCTATGAGTAAATGAGAAGACGTAAATTTGCAACCTAATAGTAAATTAATAATGAGAATTTATTACTATTAATCTAATGTAATAAAATGTAAAATACATATTAGTAACATATATAGCGTGCGGGTTGGCGGTTGACCAACCGCCACCCCCTGCTTAATGGCAGGTTACAAATTTGTATTCCGCGGATGATTTTTGATAAAAATTCTAACTGTCGATGGCTGATAGTTGGTGGGCGATTTGACGGACGGAGCGAACGGTTATTTTTTTATGTACACCTAAAGGTGGGAATCGCCCTAGTTTTAAAATTTAGTACCTTTTCCAGTTTCTACTACTAGGTCAAAAAGTCCACGAGAGGATTCATCTTTTCGCGTGTTGTCAACTCGGGATGTTTCAAATACGGGATTAACCACCATGTGTGCTTGGAGTAATTATCGATTGACATACTATTCAACATAAATTATTTGCTTCAGTAATAGTAGCTACAAAATTAGATGATCGTTGATAGTGCAGAGGTTTGATAAGTTAACAAGGGCGCGTTTAAGATCCGACTCCACTTATACGATTTAACTTACATCCATCTCAGTTGTACTAATTCATAACCATTAAATCACTTGTATAATTATTATTTTAAGTTATAATTAATCATAACCGTCCATAAGACTTGTAAATTTTACAATGATAATTTCAGTAAATACATCTATACAGAGAAGATTATATTGTCATATATAATTATATCATAAATTCAACTTAAAATGTAAGGTTAATTTAGAAAACAGAATATATTCATAATATCCATCTTCCAATCTAAACAACGTTCTCCCCAAAATGAATACATACGAACCCTAATCTATTAATCCTTGCCTCAATTAGATTTCATTTCAATTAATTTATCAATTTGATTATGTTGGATTGGAACTGTTTAGTCAAAAACAAATTCATAAACGGAAAAGTTGGCATTTATCAATTCTATTTGATTCCAACACTCCACTATCAATTGGGTGCGGAAGAACAGAGGAAGAATGATTGTAAATTCTATAATACATGTAGCACAACCGTTAGACAATGATAATTGGGTTCAATAATATGAAGAATTTTGGGAAGACGATCAAAACGTTGATTTTAGTACAATAATATTATCAAACGTTATTTCCGGCCATTGAAGTGAGACGGTGGACTAATTAATCTGTGAATTGTGATGTTATTCGATGAATTGATATTCATACTTTGATGTTAATATCCATACTAACAATATAATTCATTGGTATATTAAAATTTACACAAGTTGTCATTGTAAAATTTATATAAAAAAAAATTAATCATGATTGATTATAACTAAAAGTAATATGTATAAAACTGATCTAATGGTTGACGATGAGTACAATTGAATTGGACGTATGTTAAGGTGTTACAGTTATAGTCGGACCATACACCTCCCCAAATTAACTATAGATACTCGCTAGAAATGTGGTTATTCTCTTTTCCCTTCCCTTACAAGTTACAGGTGACAATTCACATTTAAATCCAATTTACTCCGATTAGGAACTAGATTTTCACTTTGTCAATTTTGCATCCAAAACTAAAGGTTCACATTTCCATATTTTAAAGCAAACACAATAACATTTATACTTATTAGTACAAAATAATCTATCAAATCTACTAGCATTTTAGTATTATTTAGATCATATTTGTTATATCGCTGGAGCGGCCATCTCCCCACTCAAATCAAATATTTTATGCATAAAAAATTCAATTTCAATTAAAAAAATCAACTCAAATTCTATATCAATCAGTTACTTAATGATTATTCAATAGTATTATTTAGATCATATTTGTTATACCGCTGGAGCGGCCATCTCCCTACTCAAATTAAATATTTTATACACAAAAAATTCAATTTCAATTGAAAAAATCTACTCAAATTCTATACCAATAAGTTACTTAATAATTATTCAAAATCCTTAAATTGCTTTTGGATAAGTATTAAAGAAATGAAAATTGTACTAGTATTTAATTGCAGTGTCTGACTAATTCGTAGTTACAACTGGTTTATTATCAAATTTTCATGTTCCGTTGCAAAATTTTGTGTTTGGTAAATCGGTATATAAATGGGTTAATAAGATAGAAATTTATCTTGCTCTCTATAACAAGCAGTTACTACAACACGTTTTCATAATGATTCTTCATCAGCCGTTGATTACCATTAATCACAGCCGTCAATAAAACCTTCGCGATTTCTAGGTTTAAAATCAGATTCCTGCTCCATCGCTAAAACCCTCTTCCTCTTCATCTTCTCTCTCTTCTTCTGCAACAATTTGCGGATCAGAGTGAGACAGAGAGAGAAAAGCTTCACCTCTGTACGTATCACTACGTAACGATGTCAGCTCCTGAGGCTCCTCTGCGCTATGTCGGCGTTGACAGAAGCTCCGCCGCCTTCCGCCTCATGAAACAAATGGTAATTGATCATCTCCGATCTCTAATTCTCACTTCTGTTGATCGAATGTACGAATTTTGTTCATTTTTAGCTTAGATTTTTAATTCATATCGATCTGTGGATTATCCTTGAAATGAGAGTTTTGAGAGTTTGCTGATTGGATGGCGTTAACTGAGAACTTTAATGTGTGGATAGGGATGGGAAGAAGGTGAAGGACTTGGTAAAGAGAAGCAAGGGATTAAAGGATATGTTAGAGTGAAGAACAAGCAAGACACTCTCGGTTAGCCTTTTGGTTATTGCTTAACTAAATATCAGTGATTCTTAATCTAATGCTTAATACTATACTACTATAGTATATAGGTTTTATAATCAGTGGCATATTTGATTTAACAGGTATAGGAACTGAGAAGGCAAATGCATGGGCATTTGATACTACTCAGTTTGATAGCATCCTGAAGAAGCTCAAAGTGGTAATTTACACATTATTATGCGTTCGTGTTAATATGTGCTTTTGTTTCTGACTCTCAGCTTCAATTGACTCAATTCATGTATTTGTATTATGCAGCAAAATGCTGAAGTGAACATTGATGAAGGTTGGTATATGTGGCTGATTCAACCTGTTTTTAACCACTATATGATAGTTACGAGATTTGTATTTCAACCGAGTTTGATGATTGCTGAAATTGCTGAGCAGATTCACCTGTGAAGCCTGCACCTGCTGATGACAAACAGGACAAACCGGAAAAAGTTGCCAAAGTTCCCAAAGCTACACGGCCACAGGGGAGGTTCGTTCTAGGATTAATTAATTTGTATTCATTTTTTTGTGTGATTTTCACTTCCTGTTAATAGGCTAATAAATATTTCTCGAATGATTTTCTGTGTCAGGTATAAGAAAAGAGAATGGGGGAAGGCTGTTAAGGGATATTCTGTTAAGGATCTGGAAGGAATTCTTGTGAGTAAATTTTTTCAATCATGTATGCCTTACCTTGTTATCCACGTTCTTTCAGATGAACAAATTCCTCTAAGATTGCGTAGATTGTATATCATTTGGATATGGTGTGTGCTTGATAGTTCTCTTGTGTAATTTTTGTTTGTTATGAACACCAGTTATATTATGAACACATGTGTGAACTGAACTTCTCTAGTCTCTACTACAGTCTTGGTTCTACCAGTATTGTTATCTCAAAGTAAGCTGATATAGAAAAAGCATAGGTCAGGTAGTAGTGAACATGGATTTGTTGTGATAAATTAGTTGAATATTTCTGTTGTTAGCCGTGCATGAAAAGCATTACCCTGATTAATTATATCATATTATCTCTAGATCTAAACTAGTTCAGTATCCTGTGAAAAAAAGATGTCCTCTATCAAAGTCATGTTTCAGTGGCAAGTGAAAAGATTTTTCTGTGAGTGTCATCATGACTCATGATGATTTTTGAGCATAAATCATTTTTACCTCTCATTGGACAGACTATTTCTCTCAAAAGCATAAATCAATTTTAGCTCTTATTGGACAGACACTATTTCTCTCAAAGCAGATGTAAGGGAGATTATTGGGCACCTGTTGTCATCTTTCAATATGGTTTTTCAAAAGCTTTTTGGGGCTCCTTTCCCCTCTTTGTACCAGTGTTCACTTATGAGCTCAAGGTTGATTATCAGAGCACGTCTTGCACCATGCCGAATGACCATAGTTGCTTTTTGTCTTTTATTGATAATTTCTGAATATGAACATCCTTTTTTACCTCATAGTTCGGCCTATGATAGATCAAAGTATTGTGTGATTTTGCTGCACTTTTTTTGTGTACTTAGCTGATGTAATGATTTCCCAGGTAAGCAGGGCCAAGTCTCCAGAGATTATTTTTCCTGAAGTCACAGAGGAAGCTAAGTCGGATATCCACGTTGAAGGTGGGTTTTATGTCTAGTTTTTTTCTTAGAAGACTAGCCCTTTATTTTCTAAAGACAAACTGCACACTGACTATTGCATTTTTGCCACATTACTTGATAAGTGAACTCAGATGTTTTTTAATTGAGAATATAGAAGCTGAGGAAGTAACATACTTGTCTTGATGCTTGTTTTTGGTAGTGTGTATTAGCTACAAATATGCTGTAGAATACTAATACTTGCGTATTTCTGCATTACACAAGGCTTCAAATGACTAAGCCTGCTGAAATCTGTAATCTGTATATTTATGACGCTCTTTAATCTTGTTCATGGTTGTTACTTAGTATTTGGTCCTCTAAGAGTATATTGAAACTCTTTTCTGCTAGCTTTCTCTGGTGATTTTCGTTGCTTTATACCGCCTTTTTGCAGGCTATAATCATTAACCCTTTGTTTATTCATAATAATATCACAGAAATAGAACAAGTGATTTCCTTAGATTGGTGGGGCCACAAACTTGGTTACATTGGTGGAGGTTTTCTTGGTGCTGAATCTCGGAGAAGGAAGTCCCTCCAAGCTGAAAAACCTAATGAGAGAACTATGTTCAACGAAGACGATCAAGAAAATCTTTACAATCTTGTTCAGGTATGACTTCTTATGCACTTTTGATTATCTTTATGTTATTATACATTTTGGAGTCAAATTTTACTGTGGTGCTGTTTGGGAAACGTAGATGGAGTGGAATTGATATCTAGCCGATACATGACACTCTTTAAATTTGTATCTTGTGTTATTAATGATAGATAAACTAAGTAACCAGAATAGCCGCTTATATCTAATATGCAAAACTGATTTAAAAACCTTGTATTATAGTAATTTTCAACAATGAATATGAGCAGAAATTATCAGTCATAGTATATGCTGAGCTGATGAAGTTTGTTCTTTCGAATGTAATCAGTAGCCGTTATAGATCTTAACTTTTGTGCTCAAGTTCAAGGTTATAGTTGCATTAAAAAATTGGTGATCCTTGGTCACTGAATTTTATCATTTAGCAGGCATATTTTTGGTTTGCAATATAATTGGGATTGCAATATGAACATACTTTACATGTTCCATTACTGCAGAATTATTGTAGAGTAAATTGTATGTTCTCGTGTATCATTTTGAGATTGCATCAGGCTGTTAGTTCTGGAAGTAATGTCATCTAGGCAGCCATTCTTCACTAGGGATTCATGAAAAGTTTCCCCGTACAAGAATTAGGATTAGGTCCATTTGATTTCAATTTTTGAACACACTAGTGGAGCACACTGCCTTGAAGCAATCATGGTTGATCCAAGGAGGAAAAAAAACTTCAATTATTCAACATTTCTAAATACATGTTAATAGAGTTGTACCCCAGTGAGAATGGAATGGCTTCTAGCTTAATGTCATACGGTGCTCTTTTGTGATTATCATGTACATTTCCCAGTTTAAAATGTCAGGCACTTCTTGCTTGTCCTTGGCATGTGCTTTTGTTTTCAGGTTGGACCAAGATAACTTGGTATCTTGTTTATTTCTCGTCTTTAAAAGGAAAGTTAATATTTACCCTGTAAAGCAGTAGTCTTGGAACCGGTTGGGGCCATTTTGAATTGTATTATTTTAGTTGGACACTCCTTGATGGATGCCTTGGTTTCTTACTTCTAGGATAAAGCAACATCTGGAAAACAGGGGCTTGGTATCAAGGACCGCCCAAAGAAAGTTGCTGGCTGTTTCTTTGAAGGAAAAAAGACCACTTTTGGAGATAGTGATGGTGAAGATTCTTCGGATTCACGTTCTTCATCGAAAAGGCAACATGATGAAAAGTTAGATACAGAAATGGCTGAGATGAAGCCAAAACTTAAAAAGTTGTGCAGGAGGCTTCTGCAACAGGTGCCCTTTCCTTTCCTTGACTCGAAGCTTAATTGTTTAGTCTACTTCTCGTCTCCTGACTTGCCTCTTGTTACAGGTCCCTGGGGAAGCATTAAAGTTGAAGCAGCTCAAATTACTTGTGGACGAACATTCACCTTCTACATTCTCCAATTGCTCTCCAGAGGAAGCTCTTGATATATTGAAGTGCAAGGTATAGCACTGATACTGCTATGGTTTAACTACTATTACCTACTGACTTCACATTTCCGAACTTATGAAGTGACTATGGTTTCTGTCCTTTCTGCAGCTTGAGAAGAGTGACAGGTTTTATGTGAAAGGAAAGAAAGTCCTGCTCTCAAAGAGAAGCTGATTTTTTTAGTTAACCTACAAGTTTAGCTATATGTACATTGAAGTTCTATTAGAACGACAAAGTATATATACACAGTTGTCGAAAAGGTTCTGTATTATCTTTTCGTTTCTGGCTTTCTGATACCTTCGGAGAGTTGCAGTGCTAGTTTCAAAACATTGTGCCGTCATAATTATTTGAGGGAATAGTATCCAAAGCTGAGTAGGTAGATATGCCAAAATTTACCAACAAAGGAAAGATAGTTTAATATTAGCAATTGTTGTTATCATGAAGGCATTTTGATACATAAGTTGCCACTTTGTAATTCCTGTTTTTGTATTAATACTGAGCAAGTTCTTTGCGATGCAATTTGTCAAAAAAAATTTAATGTGGAAAAAGATTTTTTTTTCTAGTTGCAATTCGTCAATTACCAAACCTATGAAGGGGTACCCTTTAATATGGAATAGACACGAAGACATAATTTTTGCTGTTACGTGAGGATGGGAGTAACAACACCACAACTCGGAGTTCAGCATGCTGCCAGTGTATGAAAATGTTTTCATGATGCAATTCATCAGTTTGGTAAAGCGTTTATAGCCGAGTGGTAAGCTAAGACACCTGTAATCATGAGGTCACGGGTTTGATTCTTCAAAATGGGTGATAATATTCTCTGAATAGAGATTGGTGGTGATTAACATCTAGAATCGATTGATAAATTCATCTTTTTCAACAATTATAATTATAATACTATATTTAATGTTCAATAATAATTAAAAAAAAAATACAATTCATCAGTTTTGCTTGCGCCAGTTTGAACTGGTGCAAGAAAGTGTTCACTTCACTGCATAGCTGACCATTGGATCTGTCGGGGCTAAGTGCTAACTATTGTTTGTGGACGGGACAGGGTACCTGGTTTAGTAGGTGAGACAGATCGGTTAATTTAATACAATTACTATATCAATACACCTGTGGTCCATAGAACTTCTAGTATCCATTATTCAGTCAAACACAGGAGCTTCTTGACTCATCAATTGCCAGATCATTTACAGTTACATATGTTATCTGCAGTATGAAATACACAATTCGTCGGAGGAATTGATCAATTGTTCCGATCAAAATTATAATGGATCAATTGTTCCGATCAAAATTATAATGGATCAAAATTATAAGCAACTATGCCCAAATGCTACATTACTTCATGAAATGAAAGCTACTCCAGAGTCCATATAGTTAAAACTAGGCAACAAATTAAAGTATGTTGTGAAATAATTGAACAAGCTTGTGAAACCCGACCACTACTCCAGAGTCCAGATAGTTAAAACTAGGCAACAAAGTAAAGTAAGTTGTGAAATAATTGAACAAGCTTGTGAGACCCGACCAGAGGTAAAGCATGCGACACAGTGGTGCATTCAACTTTTCCATTCGCACAAAAAGTTGTGCTATTTCCAACTCATGTCGCATTTAACATCTTTATATTAAGGAATGTGTCAATGATGACGTCGCAACCATACCTTGAAGAGAAGTAGTACCATCAGAAGTCAGAAGTCAGAAGTCAGAACTATATCTATATGTAATTGCCTTGCACAATTTTATCTGCTATGTACTTGCTTAAGAAATCATATCCCTGGAAGTACAGTGCTTCAATTTCTGCTCTCTGACCACTTTCAATCATGATGGCCAGCTCTTCCTTGTAGTTTTCCTGCATAAAATGCAAGTCTACTTTGTTTCTATCTATTGGAAGATGCTGAAATGAACCAAAAGAAGATTTTTTTTTACCTGTAATATGTTTGAGGACAGCAGGCTTTTGGCAATTTGGTGATCCTTTGGCTTTAATGGGATTAAAGATTCTTCAGGTATAAGCTGCTCCATGTCATCTTTTCGCAATCCAAGCCATTTGACATTGCAAGCTACAGTACAGAAATGAAGTCCGTTTCAGCAACTAGGGACTTCCAATGCAGTGGCAGAAATGAACTTAAAAGGATCCAGATGAGAGCACCACCATATCTGTAAGCCTCGAGGCCCATTCCTATGCTTCCAAATTTATATGTGCATAGTATTGCCAATCCAGCGGGGTTCCTTGACGATCCAGGATAGACTACTGAGCTGAGCAAAACACATATTAATACTTAAAAATATCAAGGTGAAGCAAGACATACCAGTCTACCAGCCCAATAATTGGCAATTCAGGGAACTCTCGGCTCATTCGGTGAAGAAATAACCTGTCAAGGACAATAAATAACCTTGATCACATTTTAAGATGCCCTAGTGATTTCCTAGCATTTTTGCAGGAAATACAAATCAAAATTGTAAAGCAGGCTGAAGTTATTCTGGTTTTAATATGATCATTAGAATCACCTGGTGCCTATATCCGGATATCCCTTGGCTGTGATGAGAATACATGGAATTTGGGTGAATATACGATCCTCAGCAAGCCTCTGAAATATTGCATGCTGTAATAAAAGAAATTTATCAGCAAATAGTTGTTTTATTTTTATGTTGTAAATATGAACAATAACATAATACCTTTTCCACCACTATGATATATCTAGCATCACTTTTCAGAATCAATTTCTGTAGCAAATCTAAGTCTCCAGAAATGGCATAACCAGAAGATCCACATGCGGAACAGTCCACAACCTCTTGGTTTGGCTCCTTTGCACCAAGACAAAAACAGAAACATTCATAATTACAGTAAGCTTCTTTCACGGTGATCCCACTAGAAATGCAGAAATATAAGTAATAGCTGTCTTTGAAATCGAATAATGCTGATGAATGTTGATGTATAATTTCATAGACTTCAACATTTCCATATTTAGACTTTGCAATTACATTACATGCGACAGGCAAAATGAATCTCTGAATCAACAAACCGTAGTTCGTAATATAATCTAATTGCATATGGCATATGTGCAAGTCAAATTCTGGCTATTGAAGCATATCTAGATTCACACTGCTTACATACATAAGGGATTGATTCATGCATTATGTGGTTACAAAGTATCAAAGGAATGCATGCTAGTCTATTAGAGATCCGAGGGAATCAAACATAAGTATTTTGCTACAGAAGATGGAAAAAAGAAGAAAATAATCTACCTGCAGCAAGAGGCGGCCAACAACAGCTCCTCTGGTGGATGCCATAATGCCAAGGCTGTACCGGCTGCACCTTAGTAATGCCACCAAATCTGTGTTGCATACAGCACAAAAAGGATCACAGCGATTCACAGTCAACCTGACCTTATTTACTAGTCCATACATCAATGTGCACAGACATACTATTAAACAGATTCATTGCCGCCAATATTGTACTGTACACAGTGCTACACTATTTTAACACTAAGAAAATTACTCGAGGCAGGAATAGACCTTGTATTGTTCGATTGACCTGTAACTGACAAGTGAAATACTCCGGTGAATCACATAACAATTTGTAAAATAACTCTCGCTGAGTTACTTTCTTCCCCTGAACCAGAATCTGGTAGCACATCTCCATTACTTTCCATACTTTTCACTCCAAAACCACAATCAAAAGTCATTATCACCACAATCGAATCAAATGCACAATGTTTAACACAAACGCAAACAACATATCTACCTCTTATGTACGATTTGGCAGTGTTCTCATTAGTCAGTGATTTGGTACTAAACGAATGCGATAGAAAAATCCTCGAGTTTTCAGTTAGTAATCCTCGACTAATTCTGCTATTGCTCATTTTTCGGTTGATCTGTTACCAACTACGAATGAATAGCGACACAATTGACAATAAGATATGAATATATTGCGGGATTGAACTTACGAAAGGTAGATCTGAAATTGCAGGCCTAGTTGAATCGAGAATTTTCAGAAACTGCAGGATCGCAACTTCGATTCGAGCTCGAACCTGAGATAAATTTACAGCTGAGAATGTAGTTGCAGGTGAAAATACAGAGATAGATAAATATGTACCTCGTGAGGAGGAATGATATCGGCATGACAGAGTTGCTGATCGGAGAAGAAGATGGAGTTTTTCAGCAATTCCCCCATTCTAGAATTTTCAGAAGAAATAGCGGGCAAATGGTAAAATATCGCATACTTCGAAACTAGGAGCTATTTATATTTTTTCCTCATGAGAATTCTTGTGGAATAATTGTGTGCTTCTTGTGGTGTATCAAAAGGAAACAAATTTTTATTGAATTTAACCTATATATTAAAATACACTAGTTAGTATGCCCTACATAACATTCACTCTTTCTAGTTTAAGAGAGTAATAATTAACTAAGATGAAAAATACGGACTAAATTGTAATTTATCTTATTTATCTCTATTTTTCGTTGGTCGACGAATCAGATTAAAATAATTTTTGCAAGTTTTTGGGTTATAAAATGATTTTGTACGGTTTTTATTTTTATCCATTATATTTGTCTTTTTTGAATAATTAACATTACTCAAATAAGCGAGAACATTACTCAAATACGCCAGAACATTAATTAAATAAATGACTTGTCATGCATTCAATTAATTTTGTGGATTGCTGGCCGGGTATATAATTTCGCGGGTTGTGCGTGAACCCATTTCAGACAAAATTAAAAAATGAACCGTCATTTCAGACAAATAGAAACAAATATTAATCATATAATTTGAAACGTTACTCAAATTGTTGTGAACATAACATATACATTTAGGCACATTATACTCTAAATCAACCTCATATACGTATATCTAAGAACATTTTTACCAAATAGTTGTGAACATTACACAAATAGTTTATAACATTACCAACATAGTTAAGAACAACATTAAAGGTAATAATATTTTTTGAACAACAACCTCACTTTTCTATTACATTGACTTGTTTGAGGGATTTTTAAACTCTTTAAAGATTTCTATTTGGCCATTCTCCAAAATTCTCCACAAGACTTATGTCAACTTCAACTCCATATTTATTTGTACAAAGAACATTGCATGCATTAGCATAAACCTTACATACGTCACCAAGAAACATTATATACGTTACACTTAAAATTAAATCGTATTTTTTCATTGAGTTCGTAGCTGAAAAATCTACAAACACTATATAAATCATCACATAAACTCAATAAGCAAGCAAAATGTTACACATATAATTGAGAACAATTAATATTGATATAAGCTCAACATAACCCAAATATCCGAACGTCTTATCACTGTTGTATGCGATTTTTTTAGATCTATTTCAAAATCTCAACTTCTATTGTAAAAAAAAAAAACATTCATCAATTTATATTTGAATCAAAATGTTATTGAAACTTATATACGAGAACTTTTAATTGAGTAGATCGGTGGATAAACAATTAAATCGTAATAGAAACCCCAATTTTCGAGCATATGTTGACATCTTATATATAAGCAATGAAATTACAGAGAAAATCCACAACACCACACAGATTAGCCTGAACATTTGAAGAAACAGTTACGCGATTTTCAGATATGGATCAAATTTTCAATTACAATTGTAAAATAAACATCGATTTCAGATAAATAATGTCGAGATCTAGTTGTTCGTATCTTCTTGATGTTGTTTCTAATGATCTTGAGCTTGATTTAGTTGATTTGGATAGAATTTGAGCTTGAAAAAGCATATTTTGAGATGAACATCATTAAATATTAATATTTTTACCTCTTTGATGTTGTTTCCGACGAGTTCGAACATGTTTTTCGGCGACTTGCAGCTTTTTCGGCGAGTTTATATATTTAGAGAGATGAATTTTGAGTTTTCAGTTTTTAGGTTTTGAGTCATGATGTATGTGGGTTATAGTTGAATATATATAATGACCCGTTTAATTCATTTGTAAGGATTCATTTTCTAGCCCTTGGTTGGGTTGGGGTACTTTTAATAGTTAGCTTTTGGTTTGGAGTATTTGTATAATTAAAGAAAGTCAATCTCTTAAAAAAATTTCTGAGGGTGGTCTTTCCTAAGACTCCCTCAATATTCACCCTCACCCATTAATTTTTTATTTTTAAAATATATGTCCGTTGTACACATAACGAAAAAATTCACACTGTTTTATTTATGATGATAAGGTCACTTCAATCATTTCAAATTAACCTATTAAAAACTTAAATTGGTCTTAACATGAAGAATTTTCTATTTTAAGTATTATCAAAATTATTAATTAAACTATTCTACGTCTAACTGATTATACAATGAATTAACAACAAGTAGGTGTCAAATATTCGTCAGTTTTACTGTCAGTAGACCGCTATTAATGAAGTTGTGGTTAAAAAAATGGTGATGTGTGAATTTTCAAAGGAATTTTCGACTTATATATAAATGATTTTTTTTTGAAACAACTAAAGGGTGACTCGAACTCTCGACTTATTAATTAGAGATCAAATATATCACTAATTGAGTTGCGCGTATTTTAAATGATGATTCCAATCTTGTTTCTTTCATTTTAGTTGTTCAATTAATACTTGTATATGCAAACACAAGGGGGTGAAAAGAAGAGGGAGATAGTAACCCAGAAAAATCAAAATATGCCTTACATAAACTTGTTGGAGTACAAGTAACGTGATTTGATTTGAAATTGTTGATTAAATATTCGGCACATAGCATTCTTCTGTTGTACTAATTGGGAGAGGGTTGAGGACTTATGTGGTATAAGATATTACATTATTCGATGAAACTCTTGATAGTGTAGGAGTAAAGGATAAAACATTAGAAAGAAAAGGAGTTCGAAAATAGCGGACTATTGCAAATTGTTAGCACTTGATCTGGCCAACATACGGGCCGGGATACGTTATGCATGCGTCTTATGACCAATGCTATTATACTAGTTGGTCCCTTAAACACAAAACTTTAACTAATTGCCCAATACTACGAACAGATCGATCCCACAATGCAATAAATGTTTGAATTTTGATACTAATCGCACGATTATGGCGTGGTCTTCTCTCACACCTGCAAATTTTGTCTAAATCTACCTAGCTACTTCTAGTGTACATGTAGTCAGACAATATTACCATATAACAAAATGAGGTCAAATTAACGTTCTCTATCTCATTAATTACAATTAAATTGTCTTAACTTTTTGGGACTTCCTTTTTGTTTGTCCAGGGCATATCTAATTAATCTATTCCATGATAATTAAGAGTATTTTTGAGTGACTTTAACATCAAATCTATTAGAACTTTGAACATTATGATAAACACCAAATATGTTAGCAAGGATTTATCCACAAATCTATTCATATATTTGAACTTATCAGCCATGCAACTATAAAACTTGATGGCCATCTCCCTACGCATTATTAGTAATTCCTAATTTGTACGACCTTAATTGTCCAACTTGAAATATATCAGGCCATACATAGCGGCTCATTAACATTTCTAATTGGTCCCAATTAACTCCAAACTAACTCGTAGTAACTGTTGACGAGGTGCTAGCTACGAACTATTAACATACATCTACGGACGAATTAATGTATTTATATAGTATTTCAAAAATATGAATTAATAGTTAGGTGGCCCTCCCTATTATTGGCATATTTATGTTTTTGTTTGTTGCAATTAACTTCCTAGTTGTTGTAATAACGAACACTACCAGTTATTACTACATATATAATACTGTATATAATTCTGCAAAATCTCTCATGAATAAACTGCAGTAATGAAATCTGTACAGTGTTGCTTGAGTGTGTATATGGACTTTAATTGAATGGTTGAATTGTTGTACGGACTATTAAGAAAAAAGATTTAAAACAAACAGCTGACCATATATAATTTCCATACTATAATTTATATATGTATCAATATCATCACATAAGTCTTTCCTCCATTATTCACATAGACAAAACCTCTTTTCATTGACCTGTATATATATCCATTCCTAATCACAAGGAAGATACTTTTAACAATAAAAGCCACAAGAAGGCTAATTTCAGTTTTTTCAATTTAGACTTTTTCTTCCCCAATAACACTAGCTACATGTCAGAATTCTGGAATAAGTACGAGGATTGGAGCTTGGAAGCTGTGGTAAAAGGAGCAACTGGTGCATTCAGCAAGATTGTTGATGATACAAATTATACGTATTTGTGTTATAATGTTGATGATCAGTCCCAGCTACAACTTGCTCCTGAGCACTCATCTTTTGCTCCCTTTCCTGATATGATGAACTCTTGCATCAACGAGTTGGAAGAGGCTTACAAGCCATTTATGCATTCTCAGAATAATGGTCCAAAGATTCAAGATCAAAAGCAGATGTTTAAACATGAGCCTATCTTGGTTCGAAAATACAAAAAAAGGTTAGTTATGGTGTATAAAAATTAAGCTTCAGGTTTATGTTATGTATATAATATGTCGACCATTTTTACTATCTGATTTATGTTAACAAATGAAGTTCTTTGTTCCAATTTGATTTTTTTAGGAAGAAATACAAAAAAGTGGTGATGCATGTTTCTGGAAAGAGTCTTGCTTCTAATGACAAGTGGGCGTGGCGAAAGTATGGACAGAAACCGATCAAGAGCTCACCTTTTCCAAGGTTTAATTTTTTCTCGTTTCGATATACTGTATTTTTTACAAATATATTAGAGGCATAAATCCAAAAATAATCAATCTTAGGTGGATTTAACATGTTTATTACTATTAATCTGGCGATATTAATTTCATGACCTGCTTGATGAATTAGGAGCTACTATAGGTGTAGCAGCTCAAAGGAATGTTTGGCAAGGAAGCAAGTTGAACAAAGTTACAAGAATCCTGGAATGTTCATTGTAACTTATTCTGCAGAACATTGCCATGGCCATCCAACCAAGAGAAGCTCCTTAGCTGGTACAGTTAGGCCAAGATACTCCTCGAATGGTACTACTACCACTGCCACTACTACTAGACATGTTACCTTACAAACGCGTCATGAAGATCAAGCAATGAAGGTGAAAGAGGAAGGAAACCAACGCGATAATAGCACTATTGATGGTTATTTTTGCATGCCTAGAGACTTACTATTCGATATCGATGATTTCTATCAGGGTTTAGAAGATGCTTGTGAGTTTGTTCCCGATCATTCAATAATCTGCTAAGCTACTATAGTAGTAGTTATATTAAGTTCTGGAAAACAATTTGTTGTCAGAACTGCAGTTGATCATGAACCTCATGATTTGAAATTGTATAACCAATTTAGATTCTTTGTAGAATGAAGATTCTGATGTTTCATAAAGAGTAGTTACCAGTTTGAGCAAAACCAGTGTTATGTGAACATAACAGACAATCGATGCAGCTTTATAGATTCATTAATAGATATATCCCCCAGTGCATAAATGAGGGCAGGTTGATTATGTGTATTGCTACTTGCTAGTACATGTATTAATTTAATCCTAATTCTCTTTGTTTCTGTTAATTTGGGGTTTAAACAATACCAAACCGATTCTACTTGATACTTAATGAGATCTTACTGAGCTTATGCTCGAGTACACTACCAAAAATACCTTTTCGACATGCATCATATCAATTCCGCGGAGAAATTAAAGTATCTACACGAATGCAATCTTTATTTATCTTTATTGACGTTTAAAGTTAAGTGTTAAAATTCAAGCTCATGAACATCAAAATTGCAATGAGTTTTCACAACCAACTATATTAATTCAAGTAGTACTCCCTCCGTTTTTCGTAAAACTTTCCATTTACGAATCGGCCTAGCTAATGCTTTTTATAAGCACAATTTGCAATGTTTTCTTCACACAATCTCAGTCTATAGGTTTATGCTACCTGTTTGATCATTTGGATTCACCCCTGAATCACTTATCATATACACCGTGTGTGGACCACAACATTTTAAGTAAGCACAATTCCAACAACAGTTCAGTTTAATGTGTGTAGGCTATTTAAGTGCTTGCAAACCTTTTCACAAACTATAATAAAGTATATATTAATTTGCTTTTAGTTAAAGTTGGTGATGTTTGGTGTATTGATTAGAAAAATCAATCCTAACTTCATAAAATTGGAGGCTTGCACATGGATTCTTTAATTCCACATATTAATTTTTCCGTTTGGTTTTGGACCGCGCGAATATATGCTGATAAATTTCAAACTTCTACAGTTGTATCGGTAAGAACTTTTAAACAAATGGAAAAGGGAAAAAGAAAACAAAGTGTATACTTAGAGTAAGTTTTGATTGGACACAATAATATGCTATGGAGTATGGACATTATATATCAAATTTTGGCATTCATGTTCGGCATCGTCAATGGAACTATAAGTAGTCGAATATAAAATGAACCTGTCCATTATGTCACGAATGTAGTAATTTAAACTGCAGAGAAACAAGTTTTGTACTAGTATTTAATCTGCTATAATACTATAACTATATATACATTTATACTATAGTATATAAATACAATCTTAAACATAGGTATTATAATTTGACAGGGCCGAATCGAGTTGTAACACGGGGGTTGCGGGCCAAGACCAACTTAGTACTATAAAGCGTTCATCAGTGTGCATAAGCTAGGGACCGGTTCATTAGGGTACGGTGCATTAATTGGCCAAATTTGAGGAACCAAAATCATTATCATTGTTAAGCTGCTGCAACTGCACACAACCTTCAATTTCTGAGCTGGCACCCAGAAAAGCAGCCGCCGAGCCAACAAAAGCCGCATTCATATACGTTGTAGGCTCCTCGTGCGAGAAGTCAGACCGTGAATCAGTAAACTGGTCATTCGAATTAGGCCCTCCAACGATTGCGCCCACATGAGTGTTCGGGTTAGGCTTGGAGGATGTGTACCATGTTGAGTACCCGTCATTGCACCCCACTTTTTCCGGTTGATTATGAATCGAGGGGATGGATGCACCCCTATGGTGCAGCTGTGTAGGATACTTGCTGCCATACCCAACCATGTATGACATGTTCATGGGATTGTTGCCTAGAATATAGTTCACCTGCAGAGTACCAAAATATGTTCTTAAGAATTTAAATTTGAAAAATATGCATTTGGATTTTTGACAAAGTGTATGTTTGTTAGAACATTGTAGTAGTAATTAACCTGCGATTTTGCGAAGTCTTTGATCTTTGAGGGGGAGAAATTCACTGATCCACATTGGACACCCTGAACATGAGCTGAACTCAGGATCTTGGAGTAGATGAGTAGTACCATGGATGCCCCTGTTGCATATTGAAGGTTGCTGCTATCTCTAATGTAGAGCAGGCCACCTGCAAATTAAATTAGCAGAATTCAACTCAAATTGCAGGGCATATGAAGTTCAAAACAAGTTTTCAGCGCTGAAATAGATTTATGCTCTTGATTGGTCCAGGGGCGCGCAGACCAGGAAATCTAATCCAGGTCTCGAGGGGCAAAATGTATTGAAGCTTAGAATCTGGAAATCAAGGTGAAAAAAATTACACCAGCCTCTAGATCCACCCCAGGTTGGATCAAACGGTTGAATTGCCACAGGACAAAAGTGCAACCGTCCTGTTAATAATTTCTTTGAGACTCAACTCACCTGGGGTAGTTTTAATTTGAAGAGAGCTACTTCCAGGCATCAACGCACACACAAATGAATCTATTCCAGTCTTGAACGTCTCCAAGTTAGTCTTTCCAGCAAGAGATTCCTGATACAAATATGTACCTACTCAGTATGTTTTTAAAGGGTAAATTGGAACTTAAACTCTGTAATCCAAGATTTCGGAAAAACATTTTGAATTATGATACTCAGTGTATACTTGCCCTGGCTAATAATGCTTGGGCTCCAGCAAACTTGCTATCCCAACTGAACTCATTCACAGTTTGACTCCAGCCCTGATTGTTCGAAGCATAGTTTAGGTACTTCTTATCTCCGCTGGCCTTGTACAACCAAGCTGCCCCCCACAAAAGTTCATCCTGACATGTTAGAAAATTCCACACATTAAACAAAGTTTAGTGCAAGTGTGTAACTTTTGTTCTTCTTAAAATGTTATATTCCTAGTCATTGTTAGCCACTGTTGTTATTTGGCATGCCAATTTGTACCTGGTAGCCAGAGTAGGAACAGTAGAATGGACAGGAGGCCTGATAGGATCCTCTGTACTTATCTGCAAACTCAAACAACTTTAAGAGAAAGAAAATTATCATTAGCAATGTCTGATGAACATGTCCCTTTTTGGGAAAGGATATATGTATACAAGTGTGACATTATTCACCAATTTTGAGTGGTTCAACAGACGCGTCGAATAATTGGAATCCGTCTCTTTGAAGACCATGGATGCTGCGGCCAGTGCTGCAGCTGCATCAGCTGCAACTTCACTTCCTGGCGACGACGAGGTGATCTTGTAAAGAGTACGAGGCGTGTCCATGTCTTCTGGCCTCTCCCAACAACTGTGATCCCTGTCTGCATCTCCCACCTATATACGTATATATTACACATAACACAATTATGTCCTGATATATTATTAAGCTAACTGATTTGCTAAATATACTAACCTGAGTATATAGCGTGTTGGAAGAAGTGTGTGCACGGAGTAGGAAGTCTGTTCCCCATCTAATCGCAGTTTGAAGGTTACGCATCTGATCCGCTGAATTTATTTCGTTCTTGTACTCGACTGCAGCCCAACTTAACAGGCACGTAGAGAACGCCATAGGCCATCCAAATTTCACATTGTCACCCGCATCATAGTACCCTCCAACCAAGTTCACCTATACAACAAACAATGAGTTCACCTGTCTCAAACCATAGTTTGCGCGTACTATACATAGTTGAGATATCTTCAGATCATAAAGTTCTATATTCTTTACGTAAGCGTACCTTTTCCAGGCTGCCATCGGAGAGTGCTGAATCGCCTCTCCACTTGACTCGTTGGGTGGCAGGCAATTTTCCAGAACGTTGCCCTTCGAAGAACAAAATGCCTTTGCTAAAGGCATCTGTATAGTTCGTTGCTTTAACACATAAATTTATGTTAGTGTTCATGGATTTAGCCAAACTTGGACTATACCAAATGCATGACAGTATAATTATGAGGACCAGAGTTGCTAAACATGCAGTCATATTTTTCATGGTTGGAAATTGGAATGAATACTTGAGGCTTCACTACTTGGCCATATATATATAGATTTTGAACTAGTGTTGGCGTGCCAATTACCATGGATATTCTTCTTTATGGAAAATAATTAGGTCCATTTTGAATTCTTGAAAGGTCTGCTGCGGGACTGCGGGAGGCCTTCTTGAAGGAGTACAAGTCTAATTAAGTTGTTGAATTTAAATTATGTTCCTTGTTATCATATTTTACGTACTCGAAACTCATTAGCATATGATTAACGTTCACGTAATAAATCTATTATAAAAATAAATTTATTAAGTATATAAGTTGACAAATTTGTCCTAAGCCTATAAAACTCAGTGAAAACAATATATATTATATTACTACTATTAACTATTAGCTTAATTACTTGGTAAAATCTTTATTATATTTGTTTCTTTATTATTTTCAATTTTGACAACAAATACCTTTTGATAAAATTAATGCATTTACAAAAAGTAAGTTGAGGTGGGAGCAGATGTGAATTTACTTGAAAAGGAGTGTTACTTTATTCAAATGGAACACTATTTATTATATACTCCATGATGTTAGTTATCTTATTGTATATGTAACTATACGACATGATGTAATATCAAATTATAAAAAAATCATTTGTCCTAATTTGAATGTAATTTGTTGTCATCATAAAAAATGGTTGACAGAATAAAACGTTGTAAGTTTTAAATCGTCTAGTGGAAGGGATAGAGTATTTTTTCAAATTCTGAGTGTTAATTAACTGAAGGCCCTGGATAATTCTAGGATGAAGAAATTAGAGGTTACGAAAGAGGCTGTAACTCTGCCTCAAACTTCACACAATAAACTCCACATCAGCCAAACTATATCTAATGACCATATAGTACAAGATTAAATTTTCGCGATCTAGAATTGGTCTATATTCAGTTTAACTGTAACTTTTAAAACTGAATTTTGAAAATTTAATATTATAAAATATTATAATTAAATTGAGGTGACTGAATTTGATTGAACTAAACTAAACAAGACTAAATTAGCTTTCAGTTGAAAGATAAACTACCATGTTCATCATAACGCGAAAGGCATGTACATGATGAAAGCATTAAATTATATAGTCTATTTCAAAAGTGAAATATGGATTAGCCTTATCCAATTGCTTAGCCTAATATGCAAAGTATCAATATGGGCCTAAGAGAATTTATTTAATTTCGACACTAGACTCAAGCTCCAAATCCCCAACCGGACATGAAGTTAATTAGTATCATGCATGTATGTGTACTATACTAGCTTTTCATTACCAGAGTTGCCTGTTCTTTATACACACCACAAGTAAGTTCGTTGTTCTAATCTCTATCAATTGACAAGTGTAAAGTAATTAGGCATTTGCATATGCTAGGGCTTCAAATGAACAAAAAATCGGGACAACCTATCATGGTATCAACACAAAATTTGAACAATATACATAGTTGATAGTTCGGTTTAACAGTTAAATTAGACGCAGTTTTCTAATGTACATGCGACAAGTAATGAGACCATATAACATAAAGCTAGAGTACTAAGTATATTGAAATTTTGAAATTAAGCAGAAAACTAGAAGTTGAATATGGGCTAAGACGTGAACTTATCGTACAGTGTATAAAGATAAATTAGAAGTCTTTACGCAAAGAACATCATTTGAACCATATCACATGCTTGTACAGGTAGCTCTTGGTGTAATTGGCTTCTTGTGATAACTGAAAAAAAGATTACTGTATTACGAACACTTTTTGTACTTAAAAAAATAAAAATAAAAACACTTTCGATTAAACCAGTCTCTTCATGATATATTAATAATTCTTTTTTAGGTAAAAGAAAACCGAAATAAATTTTATAGCTGAGTAAAGACGTTCTTTTCTCCCCACATGAATACAAGTAGATAAACAAAAATTAATTCTAACTCTCACATGAAGAAAAAAACAAAAGGTATACGTTTAAGTTTTATACATGTTTTTAGAGTTTGGTTTGTTTACAAATTAGTTCTAAATTAAAAAGGAATGACATTTTTAAGAGTGTGCAAGGAGACGAGTGGAAAATTTTGGAGAGCTTTAAAATTAAGTAGGTGTGAATTATGATGCAAAAATGAGATAAATCAAATCAATTGAGTGATCTGATTTGCTTAGTGACGCCATTGATTCCATGATGATAAATAGGATATTGAAAAACTTGCAAAATGGTTATGGCGTTACGTCCGTATATGTATTTCCAGGGTCTATTTTATTACTAACAAATTATTAGATTCATTTATTCAATTTCTGCTCTTGAAATTGTGAAGCACACTTGGTGCATTACACTTGAGTGTTTTGACATTAATGCAGACAGGTATGGACTATGGACCCTTAAGGAATGGGTCAGGTTCTTGCATTAGAACAGAACTTTCAAGTGCTCCTTAAGGGATGGGTAAGGTTATTGCATTATACCATAATTATTCATGAACTTCGTACTCAATCCAACCTTTCACTATTTTAATAAATAATTAATTTCTATTTCATCAACATATTCACCCTCACACCCACCTAACCTTTTAACATAAATCAAGTTTATCCATGACCCCCACCCATCCATTTCATTTAATATAATTATTTTTTATTATTATCACGAAATGTTTATAATACTCAAAATTAAATATAATATTATAATACTCAAAATAATAATAATAATAATTGAATATAATAATTAATTATAATGAAAAAATTCAAAATTAAATATAACAATGAAACTTTAATAATCGGATGAGTAGTGTTTGTAAAATGGATCGTTTGGATTCATTTGGAGAAAATTGATGAGATATGTAATTGGGGTTTAAGAATAAATATGAAAGATGAGTATTTTAGATATGTGTAAAATGTAGAAATATTGGTCTCTATATATAGAAGTTGAAAATTTAATAAATATTAATTTTTTTAATAAAAAATAAGTAAAAAGATAATAATAAAAAAATTGAACTAATAGGTTGGAGACAAGTGTCCCAACCTAGAGCCACCACCGAGGACGGTGGTGACTCAATTTGAGCCCAAGGTCGATGACCTTGGGCTCAAATACAATCCCACTCTATTTTTTTTAAAAATTGGTGTTGGACCACAATCCTTTTCTTCAGAGTCCATTGCTAATTCTAATCTTTGAACACAACTTTCAAGTGCTTGTTGAGAAATGTAGTTGATTGCAACCCGCTTTTGGAATGAATTATGATTGAGATACATTTGAATCAGAATGTAACTAATTCAGATAATTAGGCTAATTTACATTTCGTTATATAATCTGGAGACATCTTGCTACATTCATAATTAACATATATACTTTTCATTTGATTAAACTGAATTAAATTAAATTTAATTTTAATTCTTTTAGAAAAGAAGAAGAAAAATTGAAATAGATCTCGTTTATTAGGTTTAAGTCTTGAGATGGGTCAATAAATGGGCCTTTATTGACTGACATACGAGGATTGGCCCAATTGACTTTAGAGGGAGCCTTACGGGCCGGCCTAATATATCTAAGACTAGAATATTCCTCAAATGATCATGTTATGCATCGAGTTCTAACCTCAGCCCAATAGACTAAAAAGAACTTATCAATGTGATTTAGTCCTAACCTAACTCCAAACCTAGTTCTAACTTGATGCCTGATTTGCAAAATCACATGATTTCAGGTTTCTACCATAATAATAATAATGTACTAATATATGTATACGACTTATATCGATAATTGCTAAACAAGTAACGTTTAATAGGAATAAAAATAATAAACACATTTGATGTTTGCATATTTCATTTTTATATTTTTAATGTGTGTGCATTTACTCTCGCTCGTAGTACATGAATTCTTTTATAATCCCACGGCACAACATTAAACATATTTTCATGTGATATACATTTGGCATAATACACACACGTATAACATATTCCCACAAATAATGTGAGAAATGGAAGATAATCGACTCTTCCAACTTTGTATATTCACTATTAAGGCAATGGAAGATAATATGTTGCAGTAACAAATGTGTTGAAGTCAAAATAACAGTAATACCAAGTCCACAAGTAATGCAAAGAATATAGTGACCTACAATTAAGTCTTCCATATGGTTATGGACCTTGAGATGTTCACTGAGCATTTTCCAAACCACCCTAACAACAGCATAAGTAGCTTGTCCTCCACATAAACCCAAGTCCAGGCCATTTTATAGGGTAGTTGTCTAACAATATTAAACCTTAATTCACACTAATTTTTACGTACATGCATTTGATTTCTGACAATTATCTTAGTCATATGGTTAATGTTGTACGACACCGTTTTCACCCATTTTGGCACGTCTACCTTTAAGGAAGTTGAACAGATCAATTTCTGGTTAGGTGAATTATGGTTGGCTTTCTTAAGGGCTTTCAATTGTTGCAATTTATGCTTTCATTAATTTCCTCTCGTGATGATACTCTAAATATAGATAGATAATTAGACCACGTTGTTAGTATATTGCATTAACACCACCTGTGGTGTCTGATTTATTCATTCCGCACCATCTGTTTTTAGAAAATTACACAAAAGGCCTCTATTTCACGAATATATGAGCGAACATGAATCATTGTACTCACCCATTGCTGCATCAAATCATAATGTGAAACTCAAGGTCCTCTAAGTGCATTTCGCTTGATCTTCAAATATTTGATACGGAATGGTTTAAAATTTACTCTACGAGTTAATTTTTATACAGAGACTCAACTAGCTAGTTCAAAATGACGGATGACATGCTATAACCGTAAACTTATTTTCTCCTGGAGTTCAAGGCATAAAGAATACACTCCATTCGTCCTGATATCTACATCCATTTTTATTTTTTAAATGTCCATAAAGCTATACTGACTTTCATCTTCCGACCAATTTCATTTAGAGTAAGTATAGTAAAGATAAAGACTTTCTTATATAATGAAAAGTCCGGATTTTATGTAGAAAACCATCTAAAAGAACCAGTTTGCTGTTATTAGGGGAAAAAATCGGACCGGATGCCTATAAATAACCTCAACAACAACTCAAATTTCAGAAAAAAAAAAAAAGAAAAAACACACACTAAAACATGTTTTTCGGTTATGTTTCTCCCATAAGTCGAAAATCCGTCGGATTCTCGCCGTTTCTACCACGTTTCCACCGGATTCCACCTTCCAAACTTCAATCGACATGAATTCGGTAAAAACCTCTTTGTTTTTGTGAGTTTTGTGTATGTGTTTTATGATTTTCGATTTAGTTTTCATGAAAAAAACTTTTAGATCTAGCTGTTAGAATATTCAAATCCACAAATTTAAAACGATGAAGAAGCTAGCTCGATTGGAATTATTCACGAAAATATGTTCAGATTTGAATTTTCAGATCTTAACAGCAAATTCGCACGAACCTTATTGTTTTAACAACTATTGTTATGGTTTTTAACTTTTGTTGTATTTTCTGCTTTTTAATAGTTTTAAGAGAAATTGATATAGTTTTAAGCATCCATATTATTGTATTTTAGCATGTGTTGCATTTCTGCTTGTTATAGTTCTAAAAGCCATTGTTATAGTTTTAAGCATTAATGTTGTTGTTCTTATCCTTTTGTTGCATGTTTTGGTTTTAAGAGGCATAAATATAGTTGAATATTGCATGCTATAATTTTTAGCGCATATGTTATTGTTTTAAGACCTATTTTTATAATTTTATGCACCAATAGTTTTTTAATTTTTAATGACATATTTATGACTTGATTATTTGGAAATACTCGGTTATAAATCAATTGTTATAGTTTTAAAAGGCACTACTAAAGTTTTAAGCATAAATATTACTGTTTTTAGCATGTGTTACATATTCATACTTTGTTATAATTTTAGGAGACAATGATATGATTGCAATAACCAATGTTACTATTTTTAGCTTGTTTTGCATGTTCCTTTTTTATTTAAGCATCAAATTTGATAGGGAAAATTACGGATGATACCCCTTAAATATCGCCTCTTTTCATTTTCGTCCCTGGATCTCAAACTATTACAAAATCGTCAGACAATTTGTACTAAACGATTTCAAAAATAATAAATAGGTCCAAAAGTCAACGGAAGAGGAGAGAGAGTGCTGACATGGCACTGATGTGGAGGGGTAAGTTCGAGTTAATAACGAAAATGCCATCCACTATTTTCATTTTTGCTTTTCTTTTTGTGGGTTAATGGTTTTTCTTTTCTTTTTCCCTTTTCTTTCTTCTGGCGGTTGGACCTGGGTGTAATTGATTTAAACAAATTTTGCCTCAACTAGCCGTTGGTGTCACATGTATATCACGTGGGGATGGTACTGTAATTGACATTGCGAAATTCAGGTACTAATCTGTAATTGATTCGAAATAATTTCTAAAAATTAGCCGTTGGGATCAGGTTTGTGGTGGTTTTGGGGCTTTTTATACCCCTTTTGAAGCTGTTTTTGTTCATGTTAGAAGCTCTTTTTGTCCCTCTATTCTTGTACAATAGTTATGGCTTCTAGTGGATCTCGAACAAGTGCTAGGGCCAATGGTCAGTCTAGAGGAA